>JAFVLL020004132.1:0-45481 GCA_021397915.2 Tor tambroides | reverse complement strand
TTGCTCCCTCTCCTCTCCTCGGGCCATTTTTCTTTTCAAGCGTTCCATTGGGATTGTTTTCTTAGCACCAAATCCTAAAGGAGGAGCTGAGAAGATTGCGCTCAGCAAGTGAAACGCTGCTGGATTTGGTCTTCTTTATAAGAATTAGCAAAGACTGAAACAGCCTGCAATGGGTGTTACTTTTACTTGCTAGAAACGGTCGCTAAAGCACTTCACAAAATGATTCAAGACAGGAGGTCAGGGTGGGAAACTTTACCTTACGGTTAGGCGATGTTGCACGAGTGGATAGAAAGTTTGATATAGGTAGTGCTTTGACAGAGTCCAGTCAACAACCCTCAGATGGCTCAGGCTACCGATGCTGGGCTTTATTAGCGTGTTCCTCCCTGCAGCCTGGAGGTCAGCCGCTGGATTTTATGGGTCCCCTGTGCAAGTTAACGCACTGAGGTCATCGTGCAAAGTGTTCCATAGAATGACCTCACTCTGTGTGGGAAAGCACCTGCCTTTCAGACAACTCAAAACAGAGTTTCAGCCAGCTTTTCGCAGTTGCTGGGGATTTTATGTGGGTATGTCCCAAGGGAACTGGTCTATAGGAGATTAAGATGTATCATGCTCTTCATGTACATTATCATGTAGATTAAAAGATTTGTATTGTAGATTAAGAGTTAACTTGAAAGTAGACACTACCTGGCTAACCTACTTCTCTTCACAGATACTGTAAAGCTTTCTTTCGAGTTTAAATTGTAATTGATTCTGTATATTAAAGAACTAAACTTTGTTAGATAAAGCTATCTAGATTTTTTAAAGATGAAGTCTTCATCTCACGATGACGCATGAGACCATGCTGTCCTTCCATTACACCAAATTTGGAAATATTCTGAACTGTTCCGACAGGGCAACAAATGGAGAAACCACAATCAAGCTGAAAATGTGCATATCTTTGGGGAGCCGAGAGATTAATGCATTTCGACTGAGTTAAAAGTAGTAACAAGACATTCCTTCCTTCTACATTAAAAATAAAAGGTTTCCTCTTCAGGTTCTAGTTGAAAAGTATTGTCAAAGTTGTAGCAGTAGGTTAGCTGATGCATAAAATCTCATTTTTATTAACTGCATGGTTTTAACAACTAGAGCAGTCATTTCCTTTTAAGATTGTTACCATTTCCATGTATTATTTTCATGTAATCTAATGATTGACCATACATCCAATGCCTCCAATTGTCCACAACAATATTAGAATGCCGAAGACTCCTAGTTTCTGTAAATTAAATGGCAGGGTTTAAAAAGTTTATGTAGCCCTGGATATTCTTCAGAGATTCTACTCTTTTTAACCATTGAATTTGTATGACTTTTCCAGTTTATATTTTACTGGATAAAGATAAAAGATAACCTAATCACAACTGATGAAATATTTCAGAGCTTGAAATGATTAAAAAAATTGATAGTCTATTCATAATAAAAATGCCCCTCGAGTTTTAAGATTTAATTAATTGATATGACCTTTCCCGGTCTAGAAATGTCATGTATCCAGGATTTTCAAGACGGGAACCCTAATTCTTCAAAGAAAATAAAAAGGATTAAATTAAAATAAGAAAATCTTTTTGTAATATTTCAGTTGTTTTAGCTTATTTTAATTCTTGTTTTGTCTTATTTTAAATAAATTTAAGTCATCCTGCTGCCTCCTTAGAAGTTTTCTGAAGGCCCCTACTGGGCCCTGACCCTGGTTGAGAACCAGTGCTCCAGACTATAAAGCTGTTAACATCGTGAGATGTCTGGCAGTAATGATAATTAAATAGATTTAGTGTCCTTTTGTCTCAGTTTGTTCTAAATCATAGTTTAATGCAAAATTTGCAAATATTTATTATACATATTTTACATGACAGTATACATTTTTGTATTTGCACATGCTAAACAGATTTAGAAATGAATTTCATGTTTTAAAGACAGTATAACATGTCACACTACAGGACGTCTACTTTCTAAAAGTATTTCATGTTGTCAGCTACTCAATAACAGATTCCATTAGCATCTGAATCTGCATGTTCAGAGCCAGCTGCACATGCTTTGATAATCCATGCCTCTAAATTGAGCACTAAGTATTTGAACTAGTCAGTCACAGCAAAAGCTCAGGTAACTGGACAGTTGAGTGTAAAGTTGCAGTCTTTTTGAACAAGATATGTGTTTTGATCTGGGTAAATGTTGAAACTGTCTGTTGTACTGTCTGCATATCTAATCTTCTCACTATGTGGTGAGGTTTTCCTATGAAAATATTTTAATGTTGTGTCATATTATGTGATACGCCGTGAGTAAACTGTGACTAATGTTCTTCTCTTTCCTGTTTTTACTTTTTCTATAGCCCTTCCATGGTACCAATACCTTATTACTCTCTCAAGTTACTCTCTCAAGTCAAGTGAGATGGTAGAAGAGTAAGACTGAAAAACATAACATTACCTTTTCTCATAAGTTGAACATTAATTACTGACAAAACTTTGACTGTCAAAGTAGTTCTCCCATTCATGTCTGCTACTCTGAAAGTTCAAATGGATAAGAAAAGGCAAAAGACAACACCGAGACTGGAGAAAGAAGAACAAAATGAGAAGACAGAAGACAGGAAGAGGATGAGAAAAACCAAATGGGCTGAACCAGAAGCTTCCTCAAAGAGTATTACCAGTGAAGTTAAGCAGCAGCAGCAGCCTAGTCCGGGGGAGTTAACAGATACAAAGTCTGACCAGTCAGATGGAAATTTAAGAATGAAAATAGGGGTTGGAGCGAAACGGACAAAGAAGCCCCCAAAGAGCCTTGAGAACTTCATATGCAGGCCCACAATCAGAATCTCTCAGAGGCTTGCACATGGGGAAGGTCATAGTTCATGTGGAGGTGAAGTCTCCAGTCCTGATATCAGAGTAGCCAAGCCGTCACATCGTGAGAGTCAGAAAAAAGATAGGAACGATTGCATTTCTCCAAAAGTATCCACAAGGCTGAGAGTCCCACTTCCCACCTCATCCAAAAAAGCTGACTGTACACCAGTCATTACAGCCTCTAAAAAGGTAAGACTTTCTAAGTTCTTTTCTGTGTTGCTTTCATTTTTTTGTTTCTTTATTTCTATTTTAAAAATATAGTGACAAAGGCTTGTTACTATTTCTGTCTGTATCTTGCCATTTATAGCCACCAGTGGTTTGACATTTTTATCTATTTTTACATTCCTTCATTTTATCCCATGCGTTCTCTGTCTTTTGTTCACTCAGATCTTATGTTCTCTATTACTGTCATTCTCACAATCTTTTTGTCTCCCTCTCCAATACACTGAAAAATATGTTGTTGGAAGTCCTTCATCTTCACTGTTATTCATTTTTGTTGGTTCTTATGACCAGCAAACAGTTACTGGAAAGCCTAAAGCTAAATATATTCCTCCCATTTGTTTTAATTTTGCTCAAATGTCATGTGCCATGTCCTTCTGTCTCATTCACCCAGATTCTTCTAAAAGAAAGAGTTATAAAAAAATAAAAAACTTATTTTCCATGACTCTTAGTGATGTGTTTTTATAAAATGTCAGTGAAATTAAGTCGAAGCCTGTCAGAGTCATCAACTAATGAAGCCTGTCAGATTTCCTCAAATTTATAGCTACTCCAGACTGCCTTTGATTTAATTTTACCGGATATCCTTGAGTGACCTGAATGACTGAATATCTTCAAACATTTCCTGATGAATTCTGGTCAGCACATGTCCTCTCTTCCAACAGGCTCCATCAAAACACATGAGGAAGACTGACTCAAAGTCATTATTGACATCAGATGGACCTCCGTATGCAGTTCAACCACAGACAGATAGCAAAGTACCACTTTCAGATAGGATAACCTCCTCTACCTTGCTGAAGCAGACGTATTCACCTCCAGCTGCCCCTTCTCCACCTTCCTCATTACAACAGAACTCCTGTCCACAAGACAGCACCCAAGTTTTAAATGCTCAAAAAGAGAAGGGTGAAGATTGCCCAACTGGAGAAGCAATGACCTCCTCCCTCAGTTCACATGGTTCAAATGATATAACACTGAATGCTCAGACATCTCAGCAGTCTTCTTCCAGAATTGAAAATGACAGTGAATGCACATCATTTCCAATATCGTGTAGTGAGAATTTAGTAAAGCAAACTCCTTGCCCTCTAAAAAAGAGTAGAATCATGGAAAGCAATGTTGAGAAGGTTTTAAATGCAACAGAGACAGAAGATGGAGATTCTGCATTTTCCAAAAACATGAGTAACACCATAACTAACAGTAGGAGTAAGGAAAATGGTTTATTGCATCAGCAAAGTCCCTCTATCAAGACACCATTGCTCCTTACTGCTTCGGATAAATCTGCTGAATCACCAACTCCTGAGAACAGCACTTGTACGCTAGAGTTACTGGAGAGCAGAGGAAGGAATAAGAAGTACACTGAAAGTGAAGTCATAGATGACACCAGAAAGATGACTGTGGAACCTGCCCAAGCTGTTGCTGTCCAGCCAAAAGATGGCAGCAGGGTGGGGCATATCATTGACAAGAACAAGAAAAGAGCTAGGCATAGTTCAAACCAGGACGAAGATGTGCAGTGTTCCTCGCAGTCCCCTAGGTGTGCAGATTCTCAGTTTAACAGTTCTGTTCCAAGTGATGAGCCGCCTTCACATCCCAAACAAAACATTGTGTCACAGAAGAAACAAAAAGCTGTTCAGATGACTAAGATGGAAAATACAGGTGAGAAGATGGATCTGGTGAAGACCGCCAATGTTAGTTCCACTGCCTGTAAAAAGATTCCACATAAATCAAACCTTAAAAAAATTCAGTCCATTAAGTCATCAAAGCAGGGTAAATCAAGACAAGTTGGACAACCTCCTAAATCTAAACAACTGCAAAATTCATCGCCCAGATCCGAAACCTTTTCCTTTAAATCCCCTCCCAAGAAAAGGGGTCGTCCAAAAATGGCCAGGTTGGAAGAGACTCCTCAGGAAAGTGAGTCTCAAAAGTCCTTTACTAAATTCCCCATACTTGAACATGCAAACGTCCCTGATCCAGAGAATGGCCTGAAACTCCCAAAGCCAACTCCTAAAACCCTAGGTCAACCCAAATGTTCCTCCTCTGTCCAGAAAAAGAGATGTAAATCATTAGACTCAGCGTCTGGGAAGAAGGGTGCTGAAGGAAAACTCAAACCCTCCTTGTCTAAAGCTAAAGATGCTCAAATCAGCCGTAAACAAAATAGGTTGATAATGAAGACAATTATCACAAATATCAATAAGATGAGAGTGAAGAAGAAGGATAAGGTACTCACACAGTTCCTTTCAGGGCAAAGCCAAAGTTACAAATCTGATTTTGCTCAGAAAGACAATGAAGGTGATGCAGATGGAACACACTCTTTATCCTCTCTTGTTACCTCTTTTGGGGGAAAACCTGGTCCACAAATTAATATCAGCAAACGTGGGACTATCTACATAGGAAAAAGGAGAGGTCGTAAACCTAAAGCTCAAAGAGAAACTTCTGGTCAAGACTCTGCACAAGTTCTGGGTCAAAAGTCTCAGCAAGTCTTGACAGAGTCTTCTAATCAGTTAAACTCTTGGTCCACCTCTGGTGAACATAGCCATTCATTTGATGGCCAGTCTCCTTTGTGCAGCTCTCCCTATTCATTTAAACATCTTGAGACCCCTTCACCCACTCTTAGTACTTTCCGAAGAAATCTTCATCCTGGCAACCATGAGTATGATCAACATTCTGCTCCAAAGGTAACCAGTTCCCAAAAGGTTAAAGCAATGCACGCAGAGAAATCGAAACCTCCTTCCTCCTCACAATCTGCACCATGCCCTTCAGCTACATCCCAGTTAGGCTCTGTAAGGATTCAAGACCGCAGAACTACACACCTTGGACGATCAGTATTGATGGAGCAAGAAAGACTCAAATACAAGTGCCATAGAAAAGGTCATAATTGCTTCAGCCATGATAGGATTAGGAGACATAAACACAAATGTAAGAAAAAGTATCTTCAACTCAGGGCCAAAAGGCAAGACCCAGCCTTCCTGGCAGAAATTGAGGAGTTAGTGGTCAGACTTAGTGAGATTCATATTGTGCATCATATGTCATCACGAGGGTGTGAGGATGAAGGAAAGTCTGGAAGGAAGAGTGGGAAAGGAAAAGCTCACCCTCACGTTCTTCAGTGTCTACCACAAAACCTTCATCATCCAACAATGTTTCAAATCAACTTCAGCGGTTACTACTCCCCTCAGTCAGAATTGTCTCGTGACTCTCTGCATTATGTTGGAATGGCAGATTTTAAGAGGAACAATGGGTGTCCCTCTCAACCAGGTGAACATATTGTCACACATTGCCCGGTAGTGCACAAACTTGGCTTCCCACTGTCAGGAGGTGGTTGTTACCATCCACCATACAAAATGCCACCCTCTAGCACTTTTGGTTTTGGACTTTATAGAGGATACCCTCCATCTGCAACTATATACCCTTCCTCACCCTTTTTGCCCTCCTATGTGCACCCCTACTCCAAAAATCCAATTTTAAGCCCATCAAAGTTCCATAAAAGGAAACACAAGTTTCTGAGACGTGACTCTCTACTTTGTGGTGGGAAGCCACAGGGGACGTATGCTAATGTAACATCTCATTCCCCTAGTGACTGGTTCAGTAGAAATAGCTGGCAAAGAGAGGACAACAGAGAGCAGGCTAGAGATAAAATGTTTGTGGATGATAGGCTTAGAGAAAGAGAAGGAATAGACGGTTTACTAGGACAAAGTAAGCTCAGAAAAGACCATTTCAGAAGGGGTACACCTTCAAATCCCCCCTGCTCTTCCTCAACACCCTCAAAACAAGCAGACAAACACAAAACTTCACCACTTTCATATATAGGACCTGCACATCTGAGACCGATATCAAAAGTTAGGTGGGCAGAACATCAACAGCCATGGAGGTGGAGAGAGAGCACTCAGGTAGAGCCAGGGAACAGGGTTTTAAACAAAGAGGCTCGGTCAGGGTACCTGGAGGACGATGATGAAGGTGATGAAGACCTACCATCACCTCCTCTAGCAGACAGAGCCATCCACCATCATTCATTCCTGAGGAACCCCAGCCTTGCTAGTAGTGCGTACAGTCGAATGACAGCTCAAAGGAGGATTGGTGAAATTCAGTCTGCTTCAAGGAACTTAATGAGAACTGGAAGCTCATTGACGAAGGATTGCTCAGCTGGAGGCATAAGAACATCAGGTGAGATGGCATGAGATTATTTTTTTGTTTGCATGTAACAAACAACTGCCACTGCTCAGGTGACATTCTACAGAAGATATTATTTTTAAGGGTACAATCCAAAAGTAATTTTCAATGTTTGGTATTTAAAGGTTCAGTTGTAACATTCAGTATGCTTTTGTTCCTATTAACTAGGTGAGAAAATGCTTGGAATGCTTGTACAAATAACTACAGACTTTGAACAGTGAAATAAGACTGTTTTATTACAGGATTGAGAGTCTAGTGCTATCTCCACTGTTTTGCAGATTTAGGTACCAAAATGGAGCTTGATTTTGCTCTGCGTGTAATTGGCTACACAGATTTTCCTTGGCAGGGAATCTGTTTAGACGTCCACTGAGAGGTATACGGTCTCTCTTGTGTGTAAATATTGTTACACATTAGCTGTACGCATTATGTGGTATTCTGGCATTAATGTTGCTGTCATTATGTTCTTGTTTTGTCTTATGTACACTTAATGTCTCTATGTATGTTATCTCATACTATCATGTGACTGTCACAGTAGCACCAGTGGAAAATGTGATTTATTGCCAAGTTGAATAGAATTTGATATTTGTTTATACCACAGATATTTGTATTTTGGCTCTTTGACATGAAACCAAGTGTGAATCAATGCTTAAGTCTTTTTCTCTGCAAACACACACCTTTAGAATCAAAAGAAATGCATATTTGGCTAATTAGCATTGCTGAAAACATATGGTAAGAAATAAACACCAGCATGCAAAGAACTTCTCACAGCAGGAAGACAGGGACATTTGGTGTTGCGTAGTGTGTGGTGTCTGCTTGTCTTTGTGCATGCAGCTTTAACTGTTTATTAAGTATACCTGCCCATCAGGAGCCCTTTCTCAGAGGAAGAGGCCGACACAAAAAAATTGTTAGAGAAAGTAGCATTCATTTTTCTAAAGCAACATTTTCCAACAGCCTTCAGAGTGCAACAGTCCTCGTTCACATCGAGGGGTTGTGAATGTGCAAAATACAGGCAAAATGTCCCATGAGGAAACGATGCCTTCATGTCACTGTGATTGACTGATAACCTTGTCAGTTGGATGATTCCTCCTTACCATTATCATTATCATGACTATGATTGGCTAATTACCCTGTATATGCAATAGTGCCTTATCATGTTCACATCCAGTCTGGACTCAATGAGTCAAACTAATGCAAATCGATGAGCTAATTACAAAGTTAAAAGCTCATTTACTTGGACATCTCCACTTTCGGTCACATCTGAATCGAAGTTAACTTGAAATGATGGTCTGTGAGTAACAAGTATTATGTTACTGGTTGCTTGATGATAGTTCCTAAAGGAAATATGAATTGGGATCATGAATTTCCATAGTACTAAAAACCCAAACCAGAAAGGGGTTTTCCTTCTCATTTCAGAAGTTCATGTCATTCCTGCCTGTTAATTCTCAACCAATAAAAGATTTGTTTTTGCTGATTTCCTTAAGGAAATACCAGTTCTTGGAAGGAAGTAAAAGAATAGTGTTAACATTTCCATAAACATAATCTTAGATTTTAGGTTTAGGGAATGAAATGCCTCATTAGAACCACTTTGCTTTTGTTTAATTTCACTCACTAGTCTAGCACACAAAATCAACAAAGTCAACTTTGTGGATATAAAGGCCTAAACAAATACTACAGGGATTTCCATGTCTGTATAACTGAGCAGTAAGTAGTTCACACTAGTTCTTTTTCTGTCATGCTGACTCTGTATTTTCAGTGGGCATGGATTCAGATAGGGTATCAAAATTGCTTTTACATTTCAGTGAGGTATGAAAGTGCTTATTTATAAGTAAACACATGCTTTAATCTTAGTAGTTGACATTTGAGTATTTCTGTAAATGGGAACCACCCAGATTTCTGCTATACATTTGTATTGTAAAGGTTATACAATAACATTCTGTCATGTTCCTGCCAAAGAATTTCCATTTAAGACTCTGCCATAGAGCTTCTGTCAGCCTGTGGCCAAAACGCTCTGTTTGATTTGGAAAGGGTGAATGAGAAAAAGCAGGCATTCAGCAGCGGTAAGAAAATGTGGTGATGCTAGTGGAAAGGATGAAATCTGAGCATGGAAATCTACAAGTGAAATGTGAAAAATGATTGACAGAAAGAATAGGGGAAAGGAAGGAATGTTTTTGTGGCGAATATAGCAATAACACGTTTTGTAATCCAGGCCAGATGTGCTCTAAAAATGCCACTCTTGTGTATTTGCTCTGCCAAAATGTTATTAAAACTGAGTATATCTGATATATCAGAGCGTTATGTGTCCTCCGCTTCCATTTAAAGCTGATGGAGCGTTTTTGTAGTCTAGGTTTAGCTGTCATCCAGAGACCAGAAATAGCTCCTTTGTAGATGCTTGAGGATACAACTACATAGGCCATTTTCCTTCTTTTCTTTCTCTCTTATCTTTTTTTGACTTTCTTTCTTCCTTCCTTTCTGTCTCTCAGAGAGTTTTTAGAGGAATAACAGGAATGTGATGTTAATTGTATTATATGGCCTTTATTCTCACTGCCTGTCCTTATATACTGTCAAATGTGAGATTTTATCACTCTAGTAAAGTCTGTTCAAGCACACACCCTGTCTTCATCTCTAAGTCGCTGTGCTAGGACTCAGGGTGTCTGCATACAATGGAATGCACTCCAGTGGAGCTCTGTGAAATTGATTTAGTGTTGTATCTAAACTAGCAGTACTGGTGGAAGAGAGTGGAATTTGCAGTAAAGGAGTGAATACTGGCAGTACAATTCCCACGGTCAGGATTACAGTAGTTACTTCTCAGAAACATCAGCTGTTTCGTGAGCAATAGTGCTGTCTCACAGGTTCTCCATGTTTTAGTATTGGATTAGTTAGAACGATACTTCATGATGATGACTTAGTTTTGCTCTTCTTTAGAAACAGGAAAGAAACTTTCCTTCCTTTCATTCCATCACTGTAATTGTCATTTGTACCAACAGTAATTGCAATCATTGTGGTATAATTGTAATTACAGTTCCTGTGTAGGCTGTATTAAGACGGTGTCCAAGGTTGTTCAAACTTTCTTGCTTGGTATCGCAATGGAAATATCATTTTGCAGTGGGCACTAAATTAGTGGCTCCCAAACTGTGACTGTGACCTATGTGCACCATAACCCAGGACAGTAACACAATTAAAAAAAGAAAGATACTCATTGTATTGAAATTCCTTACACCTTACACCTTAAACCACCCTTAAACCTACCTATACCCCCAAACCTGTCTCTAACCCTTCCCGTATCCCACCTCAATAGCAGAAAAAGTGTTTTGCAATATAGTATGAACACAATAACTACATTGTACATATTTTTTGATGTAAGGCCACCTAATATTAAGTGAGACCAGATAATTTTCTGTTTTATATTTAATGTCTGATTACTTTAAAATTATATGAATTATATATATATATATATATATATATATATGATATCTGTGAGTCCAAGTGGATGGAACCCTCAAATGTTAAAAACCATGCAAAACAAACAACAGTAATCTGTACGACCCAAGTTGATGAATCAATATCTTCTGAATCTAAACTATAGGTGTGTGTGTGTGTGTGTGTGTGTGTGTGTGTGTGTGTGTGTGTGTGAGGCATACTAATATTTAAATTTTTTTCAATTATAAAACATTTCTTCCAGCCAACTATCATGTGAAACTCATGTGAGAAGTGACGATTTACTTTACAGTGTGTTGACATTTACTGTGAACTCATAAATGCATGTATGACAGTTGGCCAGACAGTTGACAGTTTAAAAAGTTTAAAATATTAGTATTTGTCTCACACACACCTGTTGTTTTAATAATCAGTCTAATTCTATGAGAATAGGAAAGTCCACACCATAGCTATAATGTTAATTGGACAAAGGAATGATATAGGCCTAGTTGGAATTACTTTCGTAGATGGTGAACGATAAAAACGTTGGCAGCCACTCAGAATGCACCCAACTTTAAAGAGTGCAAGCATTTAAAGTGAATGACCCTTAATGAATAAAAAATATCATTGGCTGGTGTAGACGCAAATGCAGTTATCATAGTTATCTTTATAGTGTGTATAGGCCTTTATTCACTTACCATCCATAATTCAGTTTGACCAGGCACATATTACCTTTTTTCCCTGCACAGGACCTCCTTTCTATGTAAATGGCTCTCATTTTTTGATGTTTCGTGCAAAATTCTGCCGGCTTTAAAGAGCCGAATCAGTGATGCTGTACATTCCCTGTGAAATTTGCCAGATTGTAGTGTGATGCATCCGTCACAACTTAGCACTCAGAACCAAGGCGAAATCCTAGGGAATTGCATCATGGAAGTTAAGTTCAGAACAGCTTTTTTGGTCATTTGGGTATTACCTGATTTGCATAATTACTTTGGTGAAACTGGCTCTAAAACAACACAGACATTGTGTGCAAATTAAAGTCGCCATCAGTGGGTGCAGCTCATCCTTTTCCCCCAGGTGATTGCTCACATCTTTACCTTTCTGTTTCAGAGAGCTTCCAGCCTGGCGGTTCACTCTTCTCTGAGCACTTCTCTGCCAGTCCCTCTCTTAATGAACGTCAAGAGAGAGGAGGAAGAGAGAAAAGACCCAACATCAGCAAAACACACTTTCAGACCAACGATATCAGGCCTTTTTCCTCTTTTACCACCTCCAAAATCAGCCTTTCTCATGTAAATAATTCTAAAAATACAACGCCAAACAAGAGTAAACTGAAACATGTCAAAAAGCCTCTCAAGAAGAAGAATCCCAAAGGTCAAGAGGTCACAGGAAGTGAGGTGAAGAGAAGAGGACGAGGTCGACCAAGAAAAAACCCTGCACCGTGCTTTTCTCCACCTTTACCTGCCACACCTTTACAACATCAAGCCACGGAGTCTCCTGCGAAACGTAAAAAAGGTGAAAGAGATGACTACACAGTACTCCATGCGATTGAGTCCATGGCTCAACATGAGAAAAGGAAAAGAAGGAAAGAAAGAGATGAAACGAGGAGCAGTGAAGCACAGGTAGATGAAGGAAAAGCTACAGGTCTGAGTCAAGAGCCCTCACAGTCGTACATCGACACATCCTCACCTTCCCAGGATCCATCAGTGTCTGTAAACAGCCAATCAGAGAAGAGGTCTGACGTGGCAGCTGAAAAGAAATATGAGTGGGCGGGGCTTTACTCGGATGTGTATAAAAGCGAGAAGTGCGTGAGCTCTTATTTATAAACAAGTATTAAGAATATTTGTTTAAATGCAGCCTCTATTTAGAGAGCTCTTGACAAAGAGCTTGACAAATCCTCTGTCTGTTTGTTTACTCTGCACAGCCCCACGAGTCTGTCCTCTCCAGTACACACAGACTGCCTTGACTATGATCCTGAAGAACATGAGCATGGTCTACTTCCTGCACCTATACACGTAGGTGAGTTTCTGTATGTGTGTGTGTTTATTGGGGTCATTTGGAGGTCATAATAAAAGTTGAACTGAAAGAGGAACGAATCATTTTTGTCAGTCAATAATGAGCTGGAATTAAGTCCAAACTTGATTTATATTGATCAAAAGAATCTAGTGTGACTCATGACTGCCATTCAAGTGGCATTTGAAGTGGGAGGGGCCACTGGCAAGCTCGTTATGATGTCAAGGCATGGCAATGACTTTGCTAATGAATAATAAGTATTAATCAATGAATAATAATCAGTTATTATTAATTGAGCTGACATTTCTAGATAACATTACATTCAGGTTACCTAATTATTAGTGAGCTAAGCCTTCATCATAGTATAATTAATCCAAACAATTATGATTAAAAAAGCAAAAATGGAAATTACCTAATTTGTCAGTTTTCAACACTGGTAATAAAAAGAAATGTTACTTTAGTATCAAATCAGTATAATAGAATCAATGATTTCTGAAGTACTGTGTGAAACTAGAATAAGGGCTTCTTACAAACCCCCAAACTTTCTGTTTGCTAAGTTCAGTTGTGCAGATATGTATGTCATAAGTTATTGTGAACTTAATTTTTACTCCTCTCAGAATAGTTTAGAATAGATGGAGTGATAAAGAAATCACTGTAGTGACTGAATTTCAATACATTCATAACCCATGTGTGTGTGACAGGAAAGTATCTGAGGCTGAAACGGATTGACTTTCAGTTGCCCTATGACATATATCGACTCTGTGCAAAGGAAAAGGTATTTTTAGATTACTTTAAAAACATAAAGCATGAATGGTCTGTCATTGTTTGTTGGCCCTCATGTCATTCCAAACCTTCATGTCCTTATTCTGCAATAGAAAAGGTGGAATTTTGTCAAACTTCCCTTTTCCTGCAATACACCTTATTTAGACAAAATCTACCTAAGATATGATGTGCGACAACTTTGTCTAAGTCTAAATTATTTGCTGAAAATCCTTCAATGCGGGTCTTGGATTTCATTCACTATTCTGCACATTCAAAAATGATCTGTCACAATTGGTAACAAGACATGTGAGAACCAATGATCATTGGGTCAAGGGTCATTGGTTGTTAAAGGTTTTGAATGACATTAGGATTAGTAAATGATGAAAATTTGAATTTTAGTGAATTATCCCTTCAAATATTTCCATTTTATCACTGTCATACAATAATTGTGACAATCTCTGTTCCAATACAGCGTCCTAAAAGGTCACGAAAAACCCAAAAAAAGACGGCGCCATCCAGTGAGTAGACTTACCTGCCAATTTGTGTAAGCTTGTTTGTGTGTATTTGCATGTGTTTGTTTGGCCTAATCAACTCAGAGTCACACATTTAGTCTGTATGGATGCCCATTTGTGCCACATAAGAAAAAAAACATGCTATGGTAAATTGTGATTGGTGTAAAAAGCCAAAATTATGAAATACTAAACCATAATTATGAGATTAGAAGTCATTATTATGACATTAAATTTAACAAAGAAGTATTAGCATTTTATCTCATAATTTTGACCCATAGTGATTCCTTTTTATGTCATAATGATTTTCCAAAGTATGTTTTTTTCTTATATGGCACAAATGGGCTTCTATACGTCTGGAACACTACAAACACAATTAGTCAATACAAACTGTAAAACTCTTGAACTGCCATTTGGCCAATCAAATTTGATTACTGGTACTGACTACTGTGTAATATTACATTTAAAATGGCTTTGTTCTCTGAAGTAAGTGTGTAGAAGCGGTTAATATTGTGTAAACATATTCTTCTTTGTCTCTTGCTCTGTCTCTTTGAGATGGATCTGTTGATGTAATGTCTCGCACTCAGACCGAAGACGATTCCTGTAAACATCAGAAGCTCAGTGTGACTCACGACTGCGTTTCTGACATCCTTAATAGGTAAATAAACACACACATACACAAGCTCATTCTCCATCTATTGCTGAATTTAAAGTGGAGGCTCTCATTCTCTCAGGCTGTTTGCCCACTTGGTTTCAATTGTTCAGTCCGAACCACTGATTTTATCCTGTCCCATAACCTTTTTTTTCTCCAAACTTAGGAATGTCAGCCCTGAACCTAATACAGAAGGGATTGGAAAAGAAATTAGTGAAACAGACATTGAAAACAATCTTCCCAATCAACCTGACCTTCCCAAACAGCAGGTATGACGCATATTTTGATACTTCACTTCTAATTCCATTACAGCATGCCTGAAAGAGACTGCATCATTTAAAGCGCATGGTCAATTTGGTCACTTTGCGAATGACTTTATTTCCAGGAGAAAGGCAATGATGCTGAAAATATCCCCTCCCCTCTCCTGATGATGCCCTTGTCTTGTGAGGAGAGGCAAGAGCACACATAAACACCGACAATAGCATTTTTTCTACCCATTGCTCACACTCTTTATATTTTTGGATCGTCTGTTTTACTTGTATATTCATACTTTTCATTGTCTTATACTTCTTACGTTTGTACTTACATCTTTGATTTGCTCTTATTCCCCTGATAGGAGCTTCGTCTTGGAACATGGCATTTTTTTGGTGAGAAACTATGAGAAAATGAGAGACAGACAAGCATTTCTCCTGAGGGAGGAGGTGACAGAGCGAGAGGAAGAAAACAAAGAAGATAGAGGGAGCAGCCAGAAGGGGGATCAGAAAGGGGATCTCGAAGACACCAGCACTAAGTCAGGTCCAGCAGTGTGTATAGCTGTAAAATGTGTGTATGTGTGTGTTGTCGCATTGTTCTTAGCTCTTTTGTCAATATGTATGACCATTTTCAGTTTACTTCAACTCTTATTAATTGTGCAGGCTGCTGTGCCTTTAAGACTCTTCACATCTGCAATGACACAGTGCTTTGCTGCCATTTTTACTCACAAACTGCGGGTACACTTATTTTGATGTGCTGACTGACATAAGGCACATTTAAAGTACTTGATTATAATTTTAACTAGTGTATTTGATATTACAATTATATATTCTTAAAATGTACTGAATTGCAACTTCATCATTACAAATAGAAATTACATTAAAGTTATTTTAGTTTAACATATCCATATTCATTCAGCAGTACACTTTAACCATATTTCATAGAAAGTAGAATTGTGAAATTACATATAAACATGTACTTAAGTCTTATATACTTGGGCCAAAAAGCACTCTAAAGTTAAATTTAACACATTAAATACATTAAAACTATAAAATATTTGGTTACACTTTATTTTAAGGTGTCCTTGTTACAGTGTAATTATACATTTAAATACTGAGTAATATTATTTAACTACATGTACTTACTATATGGTTAGGGTTGGGATTAGGGTTCGGCTTAAGGTTGCTTGCATGTAATTACGCGAGTTTGTTATTATAATAGTAAGTACATGTAACGTGTAACAAGGACACATTAAAATAAAGCGTTACCATTCATTTTCGTTTAATTGAAATTGACATGCAATTAAGTGTTTGAAAACATTGCATTCAGTTTGCACTTATTATAAAGTATATTCCTTTAAATTTCTGTAATAAGTACTCTTAAAGTAAAGAAGTGTACTTCTTTCTCACAAGGGTTCCCTTCATCTTTCAGTAACAGTTTCTGTGTGAAACATGCATTACATCAAGTCAATTTGTGCTGAAATGTCCCACAAAAACTGTTGAGATCAGACTTCAGAGAACTTCTTTAAGTATTTAAAAGAGAAAAATAAGTATATATCCAGATTTTTCCTTAATATGGGCCAAGTTTCTGAATACCAAATAGATAAAACTTGGCATCATGTTCATATGTCTAAGGTGTTTCCCTGCCTGTGGCCCTAGATGCTTGCCAACATCTTTGGAAAATGGATGGATGGCCGTTTCGTATTCAAGTTGCAACAGTACAAAACAAACCATTTTAGCTTAATTTTTAATTACTGTTTTTTTTATTCTGAATGTAGCATGATTTAATATTATACATTCTAAGTGTGTTTGTTTGTCAACAAGGCTCACTTTAACCTACCTATATGTACTATACTAGTGCTACCAAGGTACATTTACATTAAGTGGGACAGTCTGTTTATAGCACTTTTTGTGACCTGAGGTGGTTTTTTTGATGAAGAACATGGCATCAGCTATTCCTCCTCCTCTCCTCTCCCTCCTTCACGCTCAGCGGGCTGTAGCTCTGGAGCAGCTCCCAAAACCACCTCAATTCTATTTCCACTCAGCATTAGTCAAAAGGGCAGAAGAGGACATGTGGTTAACGGCTAGCGCAGCTGGCACGTACAAGCTACCGTGTCCCGTTGAGTTCATGGAAAAAGTGTATTTAAGTGCATTCCGATTATTGCACTTAAAATAAAGATGATAGAGTATGGGGGAGTTCAGATTACAGTTCTTTACTGAATGTGCATTGAATAGTCTCTGAGTTGACAGCTGCACGTTTTTCAAATGTGGCGTGTATCATGTACATGTAAAAAGACAATATTCGGTGTGTGTAAGAGGATGTGTGTTCTGCACATTGCAGACCAGTGCCTGACTCACTCGAGCCCACAGACTGAAAACAGAGAGGGAGACGAGGAGGGGAGAAGTGTACAGAGCAAAAACCTCACGCAAACACTCCAGGGGATCTATGACGTCATTGTCAATCACAAGGGTACGTCTGTTGATTTTATTAATAGAGACGTGTCGGAAAAGACTCAGTGTGATTACCAGCACAGCTGATCACTCTTTCTGTCATTTGTGTTTTTTAGGGTCATCTGGACAAACCCTCGCCGCTCCTCTGCTGAACCTGTGCTCCAGAAAGAGGTTTGTGCGGATGTGTGTGTGTGTGTGTGTGTGTGTGTGTGTGTGTGTGTGTGTGTGTGCTTTTCCACTCACCAGTGTTGTTTGCTCAGTGGCTCTCCTGCTGTTCTTTTCACAGTCTCCAGATGATTAGGGATTCAGGGAACCTGGGAGTTAAAATCTCTTGCCACTGACAGCTACAGTAGATTGCAGAATGTTCTTAAAGTGATGTGGTGATGATTATAATTAGGGATGTCATTAATACATCTCCTGTCTAACATACTTTAATGGTTTTTTTGTTTGATAAATACATGTATTTTACTGAAAATGTATTATTGTTAAAATTAATGATAATAGAAAATGCAGATATACTTTAATGGATCATAAAATATTTTGGACAGTACTTGTTATTTGGAACTTTAAAGTCAACTTATTACACAGCAGGAATTGATCTGTTTTTATTCAATGCCTACTTCTGATTGGGGTCAATCATGACTTAGAATTGTAGAGTGGCACCTGCCATGGATAGTCTGGACACGCCCTCTTCTTAAAGGAATAGTTCACTAAAAAATGAAATTTCAGTCATTTGCCAGTTAGTGCCACCAAACACACAGATGTCAGAGATGATACTGTCTGTTCAAAAGTCATATGCTATATTGTTCAAAAGTGCATGTGTGTGTGTGTATATATATATATATATATATATATATATATATACAGTGCCCTCCACTAATATTGGCACCCTTGGTAAATATGAGCAAAGGCGGCTGTGAAAATAAATCTGCATCGTTTATCCTTTTGATCTTTCATTCAAAAAATTCACAAAATTCTAACCTATCATTGAAGTAAAACAATTGAATGTGGGGGGAAAATATCACTGTGAAATAAATGCTTTCTCTAGTTCATGTTGGCCACAATTATTGGCACCCAATTATTGCAACATCCTTTTCCCATGATAACAGCTCTGAGTTTTCTCCTATAATGCCTGATGATTTTGGAGAAAACCTGATAAGAGATCAGAGACCATTCCTTCATCCAGAATCACTCCAGACCCTTTAGATTCCCAGCTCCATGACGGTGCTTCTTCTCTTCAGTTCACCCACTCATTTTCTATAGGGTTTAGGTCAGAGGACTAGGACGACCATGGCAAAAGCTTCATTTTGTGCTCAGTGACACATTTTTGTGTTGATTTTGATGTTTGTTTTGGATTGTTGTCCTGATAGAAGATCCAACCACTGCCCATTATAAGATTTAATACAGAGGCAGTCAGGTTTAGATTTTTTTATCTGTTGGTATTTGATAGAATCCATGATGCCATGCATCTGAACAAGACGTCCAGGACCTCCAGCAGAAAAATAGGCCCACAACATTAAAGATCTAGCAGTATATTTAACCGTGGGCATGGGGTACTTTTTATCCTTGTTTGTACTAAACCTATCTGGTGGGTTTGCTGCCAAAAAGCTATTTTTTTGTTTCATCTGACCATAGAAGCCAGTGCCATTTGAAGTTCCAGTCGTGTCTGATAACTGAATATGTTGGAGTTTGTTTTTGGATGAGCGAGGATAATTTTTCTTGAAACCCTCCCAAACAACATGTGGTGATGTAGGGGCTGTTTGATTTTTTTTTTTTTTTTTAGGTTTCTGACCGCAAGACTCAGCTAATCTCTGGAATTCTCCAGCTGTGGTCCTTGGAGAGTCTTTGGCCACTCAAACTCTCCTCCTCACCGTGCATTAGGACGATATAGACACACGTCCTCTTCCAGGCAGATTTGTAACATTTTTAGTTGATTGGAAATTCTTAATTATTGCCCTGATGTTGGAAATGGGGATTTTCAATGCTTTAGCTCTTTTCTTACAGCCACTCTATTTTGTGAAGCTCAACAATCTTGTTCTGCACATCAGAACTATATTCTTTGGTTTTACTCCTTGTGATGGTCGTTTAAGGGAATTTGGCTTTTGTGTTCCTCATATTTATAATCCTGTGGAACAGGAAGTCATGGCTGGACAATTTCATGCTCCGAGTCACCCTGGTGTGCTAAAAAATGTGAATATGAATGGGAATATACTTCAGAGATTTTTTACTCATAAGAATTTCTAGGGGTACCAATAATTGTGGCCAACATGTATTGGAGAAAAACATTTATTTCATCATGAGATTTTCTCCCCGCTTTCAATTGTTTTACTTCAATGATAGGTTAGAATTTTGTGAATTTTTTGAATGAAAGATCAAAAGGATAAACAATGCAGATTTATTTTCACAGCCGCCTTTGCTCATATTTACCAAGGGTGCCAATATTAGTGGAGGGCACTGTATATATGCATGTTGAAATGTAATTTATTCTTATGATGGCAAAGCTGAATTTTCAGTGGCATTACTCCATTCTTCAGCAGTGTTGGGGATAATGTATTAGTTTTTTTTTTTTTTTAAAGTAACTAGTAAAGTAATGCATTACTTTTAAATTTACAATGAAAAATCTGAGTTACTTTTACAAATAAGTAACGCAAGTTACTTTGTTTTCCCATTTATTTAATGGCACGTCTCCTGTCCCCGTGTTGAGAAAAACTGAGTGAGGTGCAGAAAAATTTCCTTCAGCCTGAGGCTTATTAATTTAACTTTTGTTGTAAACAGCCTTTACAGTTACCAAAAATATAACTTTTAGGTTTTTTTGTTATTAAAAATAAAATCAGACCTGTCTGATGACGAGCCTGTGTGCTCGAAACGTCACACGCTATGCAATAGTTTTTTTAATAATAAAAATCTTTTCATATTTTTTGGAGCTTTGGTGTTGCTGACTTTGCATTTCTAATATGCTTCTACTTGTTTTTTAGTCGAGGACCCATTTGAGATCGATGTGCGTGCTGTTGTTTGCTCTTTGTCAACAATGTAATTACAGATGTAATTACATATAGGTATTTTTAAAAATATAAGTACAATGTAAAAACATGTATGTACACAATAAGTGCATTGTATCAAATGATTAATTTAAATGTAAGTACACAGTAGTTAACGCCACGTAATATAAAGTGGGACCATTACTTTTTTATGGAGTTACATGGTATTTTAATGCATTACTTTTAAAAGTAACTTTTCCCAACACTCTTCTTAAGTGTCACATGATCCTTCAGAAGTCATTCTAAAACCACAATTTGGTGCTTAAGAAACATTTATTATTCTCAATGTTGAAGACATTTGGCCTGCCTAACATTTTTGTGGAAACCATCATAGTTTTTTTTTTTTTTTTTCAAGATTCCTTGAAGAATAGAAAGCTCAAAAGAACAATTTATTTGAAATAAAAAAAAATTGTAACATTATAAATGTCTTTACTGTCACTTTTGATTAATTTGATTACTTCCTTGCTGCATAAAAGGATTAAAAAATCCTTCTGACCCTACATTTTTGAATGGTAGAGTATGTATAATGTGGAGGTAGGGGATGTTCGCATTTTATTGGCCAAAAATTTGTATTGTACAAGATAAGTCACCAACATTTTAGTCAGTACACTAGAATATAGATGCCTCAAAGCTACCAGACATGAATTAAAACTCATAAAACTCGTTGTTGTTTTTTTTTTTATATTTCAAAGACAATTAGTTTGTCTGTGTTTTCTCTTCCAGATCAGGCTCGGCTCCGGTCGATCTCAGTATGTTGCATAGGCAGCTCCTCTCAGGCCACTATGAGAGTCTGGACAGCTTTCATTCAGACATGCTGAAGGTGTTCCACTGCGCCGAGGTCAGTTTCACAGAGAGTTCATGGACTCACATGATGTTTGATGTTGTTCTGCACCTGTCATGAGCTGTCTGGATCATACCTCAGACTGACCATCAAACAATCTTCACAAAATAATGGAATAGATTTTTTTTAATTGCTGCACATCCAGAGTATTTCCCTGTAATGTTACCATCAAACAGCACCCTGAATTTATTACAGAGACGGTCCCTCTGGAGCAGCCTGAGGTTCAGTGTCTTGCTCGAGGGCACAATGATAATGTCTCATGCCTTGCTTCTTTAGGAGATCAAATCTTTCAGAGCCCAATCGTAATATCTGCCTCAGCAAAATAGAATTTAGAAATGCACATTTAATATTTTATGCTCCCGTTATGTTTTCAATCTTATCAGAAATACTACGGTTGTGAGTCGCCGGTGGGTCGTAACGTGAGGCAGCTGAGGGAAGTGTACCACAGTGCTTATCAGGAGGCCTTAACTCAGACCGGCAGTTTCCTGTGAGTGACAGAAAACCACATCAGCAACCTCTATCAGGGCGTTGCTGTGACCAAACCCAGAGGCATGATGGGCCTTCCAGAAGGCAGATAATGCTCTCCGATACCAAAGACCTGCTGTATGTTGCACTCACAGATGCACTGCACAGGTAAAAGTTTTGCCATTTATACACAACTGAGCCGTGAAAAGTGAATACATTTAGAAAAATCAATTCAGTTATAAACATCACTGCTAGAGATGTTTGATATATGGTCCATTAGTTGATATTTAATTGTGAATGCTAATTTTCTGTATTTTTACATTTAGATTACATTTGTTGTCATTCAATATTCAATTAAACTTGATTTTTAAAAATTTAATAACACTAATTTAATCTTTGGCAAATATCAAAATGAATATAATTTTTTTTATACTGTACATTATGTATATTATAACATATTATTAACATATAATAATATGTTATACCTGAATTCACTTTTAGCATTTAAAACAATTGATTTTTATTCTTAATATTTTATTTTACTTATTGTAATTATAATAACAAAACATTTTATTTAGATTCAATTAGTATAGAATTGTAATGCCATTTATCCGTTATTATTATTATTATTATTATTATTATTTATTTTGAAATATTTTATTTTCAATTCATTTTAAGTATAAAAATAAAGCATTATCTTTGAATTGATTTGGATTCAAATAGCCATTTATCAGTTTTTAGTTATTAGCCATGAATTAATGTTTAATCTTTTATTTTGCATTAATTTAGAATTATAATTTAATTATCAGCATATATTTCACTTATATTACATTATATTTAAATCAACTATATACCATTACTGCAATAAATAATTTTAATCAATATTTTTAAAGACTTAATTAGTCTTATATTCCAGTAAAAATATCGAAACATTCTTAAAACAAGACATATTTACAAGTAAAATTGAATAAATAAATTTAGGCTTGTTTTCAAAGTATATATTTTTAATTAAGTTCCCATCGGCCTTTTTTTTCTTTCTTTCTTATTTTAATCATGAACCTCACTAACTTTGTTAGCATCAGTGGAAACTTTCCTTTGTTCATTCAAGGCTAACCAAAGCATTTGCTTTTGGAAATGTAACACAATCCAATAGTTTCCGAGTGTCGGTGTGGGCATTCAGCTCTAGGTAAACCACAAACTGTAAAAGCTTTAAGGCCTTTGCATGGATCAAAGACTATTATTATTCTTCACTATAAGTGTTCTTTATTATTATGTGCTGGGAAGGTGCTCTCACTTTACTATTTCTCCTGTTCTTTGTCCTCTGTAGGTTAAGACAGCACTCCTGGAAATGCCATTTGTGAGCATGGACACGGCTGATGCTTAACAACATGATTAGTTGAAAGCAGCTCAGCCTTTCTTTCTCTCAGGGAAAAGAAAGTCAAGCGAAGGAACAGGAGACAGAACACAAATCAACATCTGAGACTCCAGATGATTTCATATACCCGAACAACATGCATTTCTTTCATTTTGAGATGTAACACAGAACATAAACATGTTGAATGGGATGCCATGCGAACAGGACGTGGTTCTGTTTCGTTTTGAAGGAATGAACATCCACAGACAGTTTTAAATCATTCAACACACTACATCAGTATACCTACAAGAAAATGGACTTCACTACTCTTAAGAGGCTTATAGTCATTTTAGACCAGTAATTTTTATTTTAAAGGGAATTTACTACCACTTTGTCCAGAGCTGTCTTGTGCTTGTGATGTTTTGTAAAACATTGATTTGAAGCAGTAATCTTTATAGCTTTGAGACTTAGAAATATTTTATACGTTGTACAGTATATTGTAAATAATGTATATTTAGCAAAATTATGTTTTAGTATGGTTCAAGAAACTCTATTTACAGTCTTAAATTGTTGTGGGAATTAATCTGTTTTCCATTGATTCTTTATTAATATTTTTATAGATTGTTTTTAAGGTGTCTTGATGCATGTGTAATTTGAAATAGGACATTCAGTGTCTGTAAAACATCAGATTTTCATAGTCTTCTTAATGCATGGCATACTTTATGTTGCTTAATAATGTATAATAGCTGTGTATACATATGCAACAAATTATATGTCTATGCTGAACTAAGAAATTAATCGTTGGAAGCTTATTAAAAAGCAGAATAAATGAATTAACCCAGCTACATGAGTTCACTCATAAAAGTAAGTCGATACTTGGACCATTGTGTTTTTTAGATTTAATAGGTTTTATTGTTTATAGATAATAGTGCTTGAAGAAAGTTGTAATCAATTATTTGTGATAAGACAAAGGTACAAATAAACCCACAGAAAGAGCTGCAGATCTATTTTTATCTTTTAATTTGTCCATAAAATTATTAGTGCTTCATAAGCCAAATGTTAATTACTTTAGCTTTGTCTATATACAATTAAATGTGTGTCAGTGGACCTACACTAGGTTATTGCATCATATGAATCATTAAATATTATCTCCCCTTGCGGCCTTAGCATATTATATTCAAACTGTATTCAAGTTAAAAGCAGGTCACAATGTCAAATTGTTTAACTGTAAAGTCCTGTGTTGATGGAAAATTGTAGATAAGTTTCTTTCCAAGTCTCTTTTTACATAGTGGACTTGTTTTCATCACTCTTGTTATATAACAAGGTGATAAGAATAGATTCTGGTGTGACTGTCATACATATACACTATATTGCCAAAAGTATTGGGTTGCCCCCTTCTAATGAACAGGTTTGACTACTTTAGTAATTTCCATGAGTATAAATCTTAATGTTAAAGCATATAATGATATTCTAGGGAATTGTGTGCTTCTAATATTAAAGCAACAGTTTGGACAGGACCCTTTTCTATTCTAACATGACAGTGCCTCTGTGTATAAGGCAAGGTTCAGAAAGAAAATGATTGATTCAGTCAGGGTGGAAGAACTTGACTGGTCTGCATAAAACCAAGTCCTAATCCCAGTTTAACACCTCTGGTGTGACTGTACATGCAGACCTTGAGCCAAAAACTCATCACCAAACACCAATGACTTGTACATATGGGTACAGTCATTTTAGACACTTCCAAAACTGTTGCAACAAAGATGGAAATACAATTTTTAAATAAATGAATTATGTTCCCATCGTTGTTGCCACAGATTGGAAGTGCATTTTTCTGTTCTAAAGAAGGGGGTGTCCCAATACTTTTATCTATATAGTGTATGTACAAGTCATTGGTGTTTGGTGATGAGTTTTTGGCTCAAGGTCTGCATTTACAGTCACACCAGAGGTGTTAAACTGGGATTAGGACTTGGTTTTATGCAGACCAGTCAAGTTCTTCCACACTGACTGAATCAATAATTTTCTTTTTGAAAATTGCCTTATACACAGAGGTCATGTTAGAATAGAAAAAGGTCCTGTCCAAACTGTTGCTATAATATTAGAAGCACACAGTTTCCTAGAATATCATTATATGCTTTAACATTAAGATTTATACTCATAGAAATTACTAAAGTAATCAAACCTGTTCATTAGAAGGGGGCGACCCAATACTTTTGGCAATATAGTGTATATTCTGCACAGGGTCTTCGCAAACAAGACTGCAAGGGAAAAACAGAATCTTACCGACTAATTGTGTCAAAATACTCACATTTATAGATTGTGTACCTGCCTATGGCTTCATTAGTTATTTCACTTGTGAGGGTTTTCGAAGGGAATATAGCACTCTCTAGTGGTAATAATAGCCTACTAACACTAAGATACTAATATAGATACAGATATGAATGTGCTACAGTGAGTTCACTGAACATTTCGACTCAAAATCAAACGTTAAAATAACTTTATTGAATGAAAAGGCCTGTAAAAATGTTGGCTTTGTTATGGTATGACATTTGTCCAATGGCATCCTGGTTAGCAGTTTCGTATTCCTTGTTTTCCTAACCATTCAAAATGGCTAACAGATTTTCTTTCAAAGTTATCGTCTCGGTAGCTTAAGAAGCCAGCAGGCTCAGTGAAGAGCATACTTGAGATGAAATATCACATTTGACGACAAAGAAGAAAAATCCTGGTAAATTTCACAACGTGTGATAATATTTGCTTTATACACTATTTATATCATTATGTTATGTACTCTGAGATGGAAAAGCTAAATTCTCAACAGCTATAGTCTTCAGTCAGTGTCACACATGATCGCTCAGAAATCATTTTAATATACCGTTATGATGCTCAGTTATAGTTATAATGTTGGTTCTTATTATCAGTGTTAAAACAGTTTATTTAATTTTTTAGGATTTTAATTAATAGAAAGTTTAAACGACAGTATTTATTTGAAATATAAATATTTTGTAACATTATCAATGCCTTCACTGTGATTTTGATCAATTTAATGCATCCTTGCTAAATAAAAATTTATTATTATTATTATTATTATTATTATTATTTATTAAAAAACAAAACAAAAAATGGTAGTTCATGAGTCATGACGGTTTCCACAAATTATTAAGCAACAAAAACTGTTTTCAACGTTCATGAAGGATCACGTGACTCTGAAGACTAATGGCTGTTTTATGGATTGAATTTTACATGGATACATTTTCCGTGGGAGTGGAAGTGAATTAAACTTGCATAATAGCTCCATCTAGTGGACTCGGTAGATCAGTGAAGGGCATATGTGCTAAAAATAAATATTCTCATATTTGGTGGGGGTAAGAGGAAAACAGTTGTTGCATACTGTTGTATGGAGGAAAAATACATGTGGTAGCTCAGCAATTAAATGAAGTTTATTTGATAACTCCGTTTTTTTATTTTCAAAAATCATGTTTTTTATTATGTTATCATTTTTATTGTGCTTTGTTGTGTTAGCTGTATTTTTTATATATATATTTTAACCTAATCAAAATAACCCAATTGCAGTTTGATTGTGATTAACTGGAATGCACAATGAAAAAACATTATTTTTGAAAATTTTATGAAAAACTCTTCAGATAGATAGATAGATAGATAGATGAATATGTTTGTAATTCAGACACTAAGAAATATAAGAATCTTTGTAATTTTTTTTAGCACACCTTTTTTTGTGCTAAAAATGTGTATAATTGTTCCTGTGTATTGTCATGTACTTTAACATGTTTGACGGTATAAACATGCTATCTTTTATCATGATGTGCTAATACAGCAGTGAAGGGCCTGGATATACAGTAACTGGACCTCTGCTGTTGCACAGATGTAGAGTTCTTTGTGAAATCTGATGGTAGCTGATTTGACATGGTTTCCAGCTGAACCCGACTGGTGATTTATGGTCTTTAGCTGATGGCTGATGCAAGCGTTTAGATGAAGGACCAGCTGGACTGCCAACTGGTAGGGCTGCCTGAGATCAATTTGTTAGTGGTCAAGCTTTTTAGATCTAGATGTGGAACTTGGACCAGTATAGAAATGCACAAGATATCTTAAGTCTTAAGACAATGTGATTTTATTTATTTATTTATTTTGCTGCATTTTAGCACTGAGCTCTGGATAACTTCTGACCTTTCACTCTGATCATACTTTATATATTTTAATCCCAATATCCACTACTGTTCAAACATTTGGTATCTGTAACTGTAATCATCAAAGAATCCTGAAAAAAAAAAAACTGTTTTCAACATTGATTATAGTAATAAATGTTTCTTGAGCAGCAAATCGGAAAATTAGAATAATTTCTGAAGAATCTTGTGACACTGAAGACTTGAGCAATGGCTGATGATCATAGGTTTATTTTAAAATACATTACAATAGAAAAGTGTTATTTTAAATTGTAATAATATTTTCACAGTATTTCTGGTTTTACTGTAGTTTTGATCAAATAAATTTGGCCTAATTATACCAAAATATAAAAGCCACAAGAACTATTTCAGTAAATGAATAAAAATAATATAGGGGGTTTACAGTGTTGACCATTACAGTAACTAAGACACCGTAACTAATAATAGTGAGGACAACAGTATGACTGAGCTGCCCCTGCTTATATTATGCACATGTGATCATTCAACCACCTGTTGATTCCCTCCATATCAGACAGAAGGTCAGATCTGACTTTGGTAATATGAGCTACCATTTGTTTTATTCTAAATGAACAAGTACTGTAGGTAGTAATCAGTCAGACTGTAATTTAAATGTGTTTGAGAGCAGTGATACGATTTATAGAGGGAAGTTCATCTGTGCAGGGAGTCATATGGCTCCCTTTATTTAGCACACTAGGACAAACATGTGTTAGTCAAGTAAGGGCGGAGGAAGATCTCCCAAACACACTCCTGCCCCTGCATATGTGGTAGACATGTGTTGTCATTTGTCTCCGCAGCTGTTGGGACAACACCTCATATCTAAACCCCCGTGCCAGTGAGTGTTTGGGACAATTAGGGGACACAAGCAGCATTTTGTCAGCCGACGTGTTTCAAACAAGTAGTTGTGATGGATTCTCGTCTCTCGAAACAGATCCAGTGTTCGGTGTGTTTGGGGGATTTCACAGATCCAGTGAGCCTGCTTTGCGACCACACGTTCTGCCGACAGTGTATCAGCAATCATTCCCAAAGCTGCCGCCTGAAACAGTGTCCGGAATGCAGGCGACCCTATACCATGTGGGACCTCCGGTCCAACCGAGTGCTGCGGAATATGGTGACTGCCGTGAGGGAACACTTGAGCGAGCAGCAGGCCCTCAGGGACGGGAATGTAGCGGCTTGTGGAGCAGGAGTGAGGGTGTTTGAGGAACCAGAGAAGCTGGTGTGTTCAGATCATCAGGAGAGACTGAAGCTGTTTTGTGAGACGGATCAGAAACTGCTGTGTCTGATCTGTAGGGATGGTGAGAGACATCAGGGACACACGTTCAAACCTGTGGAGGAGGCAGCGGAGCCCAGAAAGGTCAGTGAGGACTGAAACGTCAAACTGTAGATACCTTTATAAGCCTTACTGTATGTTTTGAGTTTGACGCTGCTCAAATTTCAGGTCATATCCAGGTCAGCCATACGAAAGCAGAAGTTCATTTGGTTTCTATTTTGGATGTATCTAATTCCATATACTGTCTGGGGTTCTGTTTGGGGTCTCAGAGACGCCAGGGTCATTTTACTGTCATTTCTGTTCAACATTGAAGCATCACATTACTTCTTCATGACTTTTGACAATCCTAAGGCTGGAATATGCAACTTTTGCAGATTTCGGCCTCAGTTTGCAGTCTGGACAAGTCCACAATAGTTGCTGAAGGTCAGAGCCACCATACAGATTTGAGATGAATGTTTCAACAGAAAATCACATCGTGTATGATAGACACTGACTCCGATTTTTTAGTTTCAGACTGTGATTTCATCCAGTCAGAGGATATCAGACATGATCGGTATTTTTAGCTGATTTTAAACACATTTTGTTTTCATTTTCATTTGTTTTCGTGATTCTCCGTGCTTCTGTGTGAGTTTGTTTGTTTCTCAGTCGATTAGTGTGTGATACCAAGTTTTTCCTTAAATCATTTACAAAGTTAGCAAGTAGGATGCCTATAGGGTTTTAAAATCTGTACAAATTAGTGGTTAGTCAAAGTCTGTTCAGTCATGAAGTGTACATTCCAGGCTTAATTAGAAGAATTGGTCAAACTAAACTGAACTTGGTAACATTCTTGAAACATACTTAAGACATGTTACATTTTATGTTTCAGAGATTTTAAATATGAAACTTTAATAATGAACTGGGTATCTTCATATAGGATCCTGCCAGTTGTCTATTTTAATTGTATTTTTATGTAAATAAAGAGGGATAAAGTTTCGGTTGTATTGTACTGGGTTTTAATTTTGTCAGAATCAAAACCCTAGAAGTTGTATAAATGGAAAGTAAGAGGTTCATTTCAAAAGTATTCACAAGTATAATTATTCATGTACATCATTGGGTCACTAGGATTTCAAGGATAAGAGCAGTTAAGTAAGTCTCAACAGAACCTGAGGAACAAACAGAAATAAAAACAGAAATTAAAGGAATCGTTCACCCAAAAATGAAAATTTGCTGAAAATGTACTCATCCTCAAGTTGTTCCAAACCTGTATGAGTTTCTTTCCTCTGCTGAACACAAAAGAAGATATTCTGAAGAATGTCGGTAACAAACAGTTGGTGGTTTCCTTTGACTTCCATATGAAAAAATACAATAGGGGCCAAAAACAGCTGAATAGAATTTTTTCAGGTTTCTTTGATAAACAGAAAATTCAGAAGAACAACATTTATCTGAAGTAGAAATCTTTTGTAACATTATAAATGTCTTTATCATCATTTTTGATCAATTTAAAACATCCTTGCTAAAAGTATTAATTTCTATAATCCCCTCCCAAAAAAAAAAAAATTACAAAAATGATACTGACTCCAAGCTTTTGTACGGTACAGTGTATAATGTTACAAAAGCTTCTTTTTTTTTTTCCTTCTCGGATAAATGCTGATCTTTGGATCTTTCTATTCATCAAAGACTCCTGAAAAAATTTACTCAACTGTTTTAAATATTGATAATAATAATAATAAAAAACGTTTCTTGAACAGCAAATCAACATATTAGAATGATTTCTGAAGGATCATGTGACTGGAGTAATGATGCTGAAAATTTAGCTTAGATCACAGGAATAAATTACATTTTAAAATATATTCAAATAGAAAGCCGTTATTTTAAATAGTAAAAGTATTTCACAATATTACTGCTTTTGCTGTATTTTGGATCAAATAAATTCAGGCTTGGTGAGCAGAAGAGAATCCTTACTGGTCAAAAAGTTTTGTATCAAAATGCATATTTGTATATTTAATACTTAAAGTCAGAAGTGCTCTTTATGCTCCTCTGCAGGATGCTGCAGATCACTAGGAGCAGGACTGAGCACCGCTGCCTTAAGGTAATGTCTGAAATATTCATGTCAAAAGCCCACCAGTCTGTCCTGTGTGTTGTAGAATTTATTGTTAGAGCCTCTGAGCTTCCTGTCGAAGGAGAATGAAGAGATGCAGGATCTTATCAAGAAACAGACGAATGAGATCTCTAAAACTGAGGTGAAATATAAAACAGTCAAACAGATCACACAATCCATCTAAAGACTATATAAAGGAGCGCCGCAGGGTTCATTACTATCTGTCATGTATTTTGTTTCTCAGGAAAGGTCTCGGCAGCTCTCTGCTCAGATCTCTGCTCAGTTTGAGGAGATGCACCAGTTTCTGAAGAAAAAGGAAGAGGAAGTGAAGAAAACGCTGGAGAAAGAAGAGAAGGATATGATAGAAAAGATGAAAAGAAACAGAGCAGAAATAGAAGAGAAGCTGAATGATGGAAGAGAGAAGGAAGGGATTCTACGCTCCGTCTTTGAGACTGATCAGCCAGTCGGCTTTCTGCAGGTTCAAACAAACAATTGCATTCAGCACAGTTTGTCCAATTAACCATCATATAGTGTCCATCATACAGACATAATTGCAGTAGGCTACAATGAGGTTATATCCCCCAAAAGGAAAATGTGTTTCTGATACCAAAATATTTTTATTTTAAAATTTGTAAAAACTATTATTAAAAAATGCAATAGATGAAGAAACATAATTTAATTGTACTTATTTCAAAGAAATGGCAAATGTCATTAATGTTGTTGTTTTTTTATTAAAAATCTTGTAAATATAAATGCAGCTGGTCAACATGGGAACTCTTTACCCCAAATATAGTCCTTTCACTAGAATAAGAATTTATTGATTTAATTACCATAAACAAAAATTACAATCATAAACAAGACATTTGTTTCAAAATGAAATGTGCGCATATTAGTTACATATAAATGTAAATAATATTATATATAAAACTGTATTATTATTTTTTAAAAATCATATAAATATTATTATTTAAAATTACTATTTATTTCCCAGCATATGGAACATTTGGAAAATTTAAAAATATATCATGTGTAATTCAATCTTTAGTCATTGCATGCAATAACCTCAACACAGTAAGAAACAAAAATGTGAAAAAAGTACCTTTAGAGGTACAACAACTTGCCACTGCGAGTGCCCTTAAAGGGACACCTTTGTACCTTAATTTGTACTCTTAAATGTGTTTATGAATATCTTAGAAGAAGAATATTTACTACTAGTATGAACATTGAATATTGAGAATGAAAAGGCAAGTTTAAGAATGTGATTTTTGGGAGTAGGCAGAAAAAAACATTGTACATAATTGTTGCATATATTTAACACTGGGTTATTCATAGCTGTGGTTCTCAAAATAATAACAATTTTCTTTGTCTGGTTCTACTTCTCCTGTAGTGGTGGACTGAGAAAGGGCTGGACTTTGTCGAGGAGATGAAAGAGAAAGAAAGCTGCTGTGAAACTAATGACATTGCTTCTCAAACAACCAAGTAGGACAATATACTGTTCTGCTTCAGATAAACATAACCGGCACTGTACAGTAAATATCCCATCAGTTACATTCATCTCCTGCACTGTAGGTTCAAATCAGCAGTGAAAAGCGTGAATTTGACACCTAATTCTCTGTTCCTTGGACTTCATGAGACTCACTTGCAGTTTATTGTGTGGAAGGAGATGCTGAGCTTTATCAAACCAGGTGAGGAAATCAGATATCCATATTAAAATTCATGTAAAAGTATATAAATGTCTATTATGAAAATGAACATTTTGCAAATTTACAATATCAATATTTATACACTCAAAAGTTTGGAATAATTGTGTTTTTATGTTTTTGAAAGTTTTGAAAGAAGTATCATATGGTCACCAAGGCATTACAATCTAAAATAACTGTTTTCTATTTGAATACATTTATTCCTGTGATGGTAAAGCTGAGTTTTCATCAGCTATTACTTCAGTGTCACATGATCCCTCAGAAATCATTCTAATATGCTGATTTATTTCTCAGTTTTTAATAATGCTTTTTGTTGCTTAATATTTTTGTGGAAACTGTGATTATTTTAAGTGCTCAGTTATTAATAATAGTTCTTATCATCAATGTAAAAAACGGTTTTTGCCATTTAATATTTTTGTGGCAACTGTCACGCATGTTTTCTGGATTCTTTGATGAATAGAAAGTTAACAGCATTTATTTGAAACTTTTTGTAACATTAGAAATATCTTTACTGTCACTTTTGCTCAATTTAATGCATCTTTGCTGAATAAAAGTATTAATTTCCTTCCAAAAATATTTTTAATGTATTACAGTTTCCACATTTTGTATTATGATATAATTGAATATGAGATAATAATGAGCAAATCAGCATATTAGAATGATTTCTGAAGGATCATGTGACACTGAAGACTGGAGTAATGGCTGATGAAAATGTGTACCATCACAGGAATAAATAACGAGAAATGAGGAATAAATGAGGAATACATTTTTATAATATATTAATAGTACAACAGAAAACAGTTATTTTAAATTGTAATAATCTTACACAATATGACTGCTTTTTTACTGTATTTTTTTAATCAAATAAATGCAACCTTGGAGAGACTTGTTTTGGAAACTTTTGACCAGTAGTGTATGATAAACTAAGCTGTGTTTATCTTTCACGCTTTGTCTTTCTTAGTCCCTGATCGTAATGTCATACATGACTGTCATGACCCATACCTGAGGGTCTCCTCTGACGGACGCAGTGTCATCCGCACATCCAAAAAGGGGATTTTCTTGCGTCACAAAGACTACAGGCCTCTGGCCAGGACCCACAAGACCTTCCAGTCAGGACAGCACTACTGGGAGGTGGACGTAGGAGCAAAGATAGACTGGAGCGTGGGCTTCGATGGTGGGTGCATAAGCAACTTAAAGAAGGACATTGGGCTTCACCTTAAGCATGACCAAGGCTACTGCATCAAAGAGTATGAGACAGTGACAGAGATAGATCTGACGGTGAAACCACGCAGGATAGGGCTGTACCTGGACTGCGACCGGTGTCAGGTGTGCTTCTATAACGCCGATGACATGACTCTACTGCACACCTCCACATACCCTTCATCCATCCCTTACTCACTCAGCCTCTCTCCAGGAGCTTGTCTGGGAGAGAAGAATGCTGATCCGCTCACAGTGACCTGGAACTGATCCGTCCGAGAAATAATCAGACACTTTAGTAAGATAGCTATAAGAAATGGTCCATTTATGGTTTTTGAGGTCATGTAATAGTGCTTGAGAGATTAGTTTTTGGCTGCTGTATTTACTTGCTCAGTTTGTTAGTGGGTGGTTTGCTTTATTTTTTTATTCTTAGAATATTTGTGACAGGCACTATACTCACTAAATTCTGAGAACACATAAAAGACTACATTATTTTTTTCATCCTTTTAAAACCATTTCTGCGACTTTAGAAGAAAAAAATAATAATTCTTTGGTGAACTATAATTACTTTAACATACCTTCAAAATTTTGTATAACATACCTTCAAAAATGACTAAGTCATAGTTATATACTATAAGATATAAAGTCAAAATTACGACAGAATTATGTCAAAATGATGACATACTAAGCCATAATTATGAGTAAAAAGTATTATGATTCTTACGTAATAATTATCACTTTTTATCTCAATTTCAACTTTTTTATCATTTCGCTTGACTTTTTATACCATAATTATGACTGTTTATGCCAAAACTGTTATGACATAATGACTGTTTATTTCATAATTATGACTGTTTTGTCATAATTATGTCATAATGACTGTAATGTCATAATGACTGTTTATGTCATAATTATGATTTGTCATTATTATGTCATAATGATTGTCATAACTGACTCAGTAATTTAAAATTTTGTCAATTTTTAGAATATTAATAATTATGACTTAGTATGATTATGTTTTTGTTTTTTTCTAATAATTACCTAGGCTATGTCACTTTTTCTCACGTGGTGTAAACTGGCCTTCATAGGTAATAGTCTAGATGCAGCAACCATAATTATAAAGTCTCCTTTATTCTTTCAACATTATAGTAAAAAGAATAATACATACCTTATGGACTATTGGTTTGTTTGAAATTATGTGCCATAAGAGGACAGCGTTATAAATGTACAGATACGTCTATGACTCAAAAACTCGCAAAAAATAGGTTTGATATTATATTCCAAAGTGTGTATAAGAAGTGAATGCATTTAAGGCATGTGCAAATATGGAGTTTAGAAATATTATCTGTACTGACATATGGTCTTGAGGTTTGATCTGAACTAATTTTTAACTTTTTTTATAAGTTGCTTGTTCTGAAGTTGACGTCACATTAAACATCACAACAGCCGTATCAGTGCAGGAGTTGTCTTACATTTGTCCTTTCAAGAGCTTTTGTTCATTTAGTGATATCTTACTGTGATCTGTGGTATTGCAGCGGACATAAACACTGTACATCTGTGGCCACCACAACATCATACGTCTTCAGCATCACAGTCTTTGCAGATTGTCTCTTTTAATATTTTATTGGGTATATTTACAAACACCAACATGCATAGAGCTGATTCACAGGGACTTACAGAACTCAAGAGTTGGTACAGTACATAATATGCTTTAAGTGTGCTACCAGCGATGGGCATTACCACACAGAGCTACGCAACTCATTACCACACAAAGGTACACACACACACAGGAGATAGATAGAGAGATAGACAAGTGGAACAAATAAAAAGCAGATCAATAGTATGGTATATTAACCACAAACAATAAGCACACTATATTTATAATGTAACATAGCTGTTTCTTTCTCCAAAACATATTAATGAAATTCAAATGTCACAATTATAAATGCACAGTCATAATGAAAGCAACAACTACAAGAACTAAAAATAATGATATAATCGTTAAAAAAATCCATGCATCATTGCAGTTTGCCCTGTGAGGTAAGACTATTACACTAAATATGATTTTCTTTTTTTTTTTTTACCGAACCCCTGCTGCTTGCTTACTTCTCAAACCATAAGATTTTATTTTATTTTTTATTTTTTTTAAACAGGGATATTAAAGCCCAAGCCAATTACAAAGCTAACTTCTCAAGGAGCTAAATCTCAGACTTTGTTTTCTCCTAAACTATATCCTAAAAACTGTATCAACTGCCCCTTGACATACTCAAACATACATAAATCCCATACATTAATTTTACTTATATATACAGCAATGTGAATTGGTTACTGCTACTAGCCCACTGCTTTTTTGCTATTGGTTGGAATAATCCAGAAGGCATATCATTAAGTGGTGTGATAGGCAAAGCTGTGTTCCATGCGGACTGGCACGCTAACGTGACCGGGTTATTCTTTCATTTTTCAGAATATATTTATGATTAGCAGTGTCAGAGGTGTGACAAAAATTCATACATGTGGGAAACACAGAGGGCCATTTAATGAACAACAATAAGCAAGCTCTATTTAAAATCACCTTTCCCTCTACAGCCACTAAAATCCTGGCCTATTCCTTTAGCATTTGTAGTCTGAGTGAAAGAAGTATTGATGAATACCTGACATTTGCTACACACATTCATGCAGGTTTAGTATGTAAACCCCTGATTCAAAGCGTTATACGGATGCAGAATATCAATTCAAAAGAAAATCATGAATGCTATCAATCATATACGGTTTCTCCAGCAACAAGCCTCATAAACAGTACAGTACAGAGTATGCATAGTCACTAATCAAGCTCATGGTGATACAGATCTTACCACAGTATCCATCATACTGGAAGAAATAGAAAAGAATCATCTACTCACTACCACTCTAATACGTATATCTGACTGTTACCATTGAGAGTTACAATAATAACGATAAGAGAATAAGAATGTCGGTGTTCAAACAGAAAGTTTTTTTCTTGGTAAGTGACATAATAAAAAGGTGTATAATATATAAGGGCATCTTCAGGCAATACCAAGAGTTCATCTATTAATTGTTGCTGTACAAATTAGGACAACAAAGTATTAATATTATGAGGATTTTTTTTTTTACATTTAAATTGTCAAGCAGTTAGTTTTTAGACTGATTAGCCAGTAATTTCATATTAAATAGCTCAATTAAAATAAAACATTAATTGATAAAAACTTAAAGAGTTAACTTGAGTAAATCTGTCATTTATGTACTAATGCAGCCCCAAAATAATCAAAACTCATGCCTTTGCAATAATGAAGACGTGCTTGCCTTTGGGCTGATGATATGGTAAGAATTTTTTTTTTTTTTTGTGTGTGTGGCCAAGTATGGTGACCCATACTCGGAATTTGTCCTCTGCATCTAACCCATCCAAGTGCATGCACACAGTAGTGAACATACACCCGGAGCAGTGGGCAGCCAATGCTGCGGTGCCCGGGGAGCAGTTGGGAGCTCGGTGCCTTGCTCAAGGGTCTCACCTCAGTTGTGGTATTGAGGGTGGAGAGAGTGCTGGTTATTTACTCCCCCCACCTATAATCCCTGCCGGACCTGAGACTTGAACCCACGACCTCCGGGTTACAAGTCCAACTCTCTATCCATTAGGCCACGACTGCCCCGTTGAAGGGGTTTTCACACAGGAGTTTGAATTGAAGGGGTTTTCACACAGTTTTGAATGAAAATAGGTCGAATATGCATATTGGTGGTTTATTAGACTTAAAATTATAATGAAATGCTGTTTTACGAATATAAAAGAGCTTTTTAAGTAAAATTCTGGGCGAGCTGTTTGTTATGGCAACACTTAATAATAAATACACTATGATGGTTTTATTTTTGTTAAACTTGATTCTTATTCATTACCCATTTCTATTTCTTGTTTATCTGTCTATCTATCTTTGTAAAATCTAAATATATATTTATGATTTATACAGTTTCCTATATATCACAGAAAATATTCCAGACGTCACAAACCAGGCAACGAGGGTCCGAGATAAACAGATAAACACGTAACACGGCTACTAATAACTACATCTATATATGGTCTTTTTCCTTATACATTATCCCCTGATATTCCTTCACACAAACATACAGGCAAAATTAAAGATAAGTCACATGATAAGTGAAGCATAACCAATGGGAACAAGGCCTTCCTCGTGACCTTGACGACAACGAATCCAGTCGTGGTCCACGCCTCCCAACAGGACAAGCTCCTCCCCCTTCCTGAAGCTCAGCTCTGTTCCAGTGCCTGTGTGGTCACACAGAGTTCTGACCATCCTGATGAATCAGAACACAAGACTCAGCGTATTGTTGATAGTAAAAGATTCAGAGACACTTTTCAGAGACTGATTTATGAGTCAACATATTAAACTGTCATAGATGAATCTAACATAATGTAAATGTAGTAAAAGGTAATAGCATGTTTTGCTTACACCTTGAATATTTGTGAGTGTACACATCTCATTAATTATTTAAACAAATAAATGTAAATTTTACAATAAAAATTGTATTTTAGTAATATCATGAATTATTCATGTATAAATATTATTACATTTTTGACACCACATTTTACAATGTTAACTAACCTTGGCTTGTCATTAAAAAAAAAAAAGTTGAAATTATCTGATATTTTAAGAGACTTACTGACCTTGACTGACAGCAGGGTGATATTATGATATTCTCTGATATTATGATAACTCTATGATATTATTTTGTTTTTTTATGATTTTTTCCCTTTTTTGGCTTTTTTTTTAAATATTTATTTGTTGGCTTGCATGACTTCAAGTTTACCAAACTATTTTCAAATATTATAAGCCATAAAGCAGTTCTCTTAAAATATTTTTTCCCATGAAATAATAAAAATTTAAACTACTACATATGATTTTCTTCTAAATAAAGTCATTCTTTTAATGAGGCTTTTTTCCTTCAACTTGACATAAGGACTGCTGCTTTAAGCTGACATTTCCACCTTTATTCCCTAAAGAATATTTAGGAATTTTAATTCAGAAATTCATGTTTTGCAAATAAATTAATAAATACATTTCAATAAAAATAGTCATTACATGTATGAATGTATGATTTTCATTTTTATTTATATTTATTTATTTTTGTATTTCTGAATAAATGAATAGACAAAAATGAACATTGTGTCATTGACCTAAATAACCACAAGCCCCTCAAAAGCACTTTATTTTTTACCATAAAATGTCTGAACTTATCTCATAAAATGCATAAATGTAAATCTGTTAGGAATATGAATAATCTAACAGAAACTTTACCTCAGGGGCTTTGGCTGATCTCTGGTTTCATTAATCTCTTCCTTCTCATCTTCCTCCTTATCTTTGCTTCTCTGGGGCTCTCCCTTCTCAGGCGGAGAACCCTGGCCAAGATTCACTATGCGGGAAAGGACAGATACGCCTGGGGAGAGCCACTGAGATGGGCGCCTACAGTATGAAAGAAGATAAAAAGATAACACATAAATAAATCTGACAAATCTAAAATTTACTAAACTGACATTTAAAAAACACCATCATACCTGCTTGCTGGTGGGTTGTTGGGGATCTTAGAAGCTCCAAAGAGCCGTCCCAGACCCCAGGGAACAGCAGCTCCACTATCCTTCAAGGAAAGGTCGTCTCTTGGTTGCTGCCTGTTTTCACTTGGACTTTTTGGATTCAGCGAGAAGCCAGTATTGAAGTCAACTGGTGAGTTTGGACCTTTATCATCTTCTGTGGTGGTAGCCAAACCAAAGTTCTGCCCTAAACGCTCCCCAAAACGCATTACTGCACCCCAGCCTTGCTGAAGAGCCTGGCCTGCCTGCTGGGAAAGGCTTCCGGCATTAAGAGGTATGGAGATCTCATTCCCTTTAAACCATGATAATGGCGGGCTGGCTTCCTCCTCGGTGACGCCTGACGACAGCGAAATTGGATTGCGATAGGCTGACACATCAAGAATGTGACTTGTGAGACCTGAATTAGGATTGGTGTCTAAACCCAAACTGCCATGATCTTGCTCTAACACGCTTCCAAGATGATGGCCACTTCCTTGGAAAAGCCCCTTGGGTGACAAGTGGAAGCTGAAGTCTTCATTTGGTGGGCTATTTATCTCAGATGTGTGACTGGCTGGGGTGAGAGTTGGGGAGGAGGGGTCAAGGTGGTGATGCTGAAATAGCAGGTCGAGGTTAAAGGTCAGAAGAGAGAGAGGCTGCAGTAGGAGGAGAAGCTCTTCGAAAAGAGGCTGGCAAGAAGTTAGTGAGAGACGCATGAAGGAAGTGGGGCGGTAATATGTCTCCAACACATCTGTGGGAGTGAGGAAAAAGAAAATACAAAGGAAAAAATTATGACAAATATAAATAAAAATTTATATTGATATATATTTTAATTGTAAAAGCATCACTGGTTAAAATAGATCTACTACTATGACACTTAATAAATTATATTCATTATGGGTTATCAAATAATAATTACATTTTAGTGAGTACTACAAAATGTCATTTTGGTAATTTTTTTTTACTCAAATCAATGAGTAAATCAATGTAAATCAATGCCTTTTACGTGTATTATATATAAAATATAAAAATGTTATAAAATATAAACATTTGTTACTATTTTCTTTGTACACTCAGTTTGTTTACTCCATTCAGTTTAACAAGACGGAAAGCAGTCTTGGGAAAGTTGAGTTGGGCTGATAATAATGTTTTGGAATATGGTAGCTATATCTAACCTTGTCATTAGTGGTTTAAAGCTGGTTGAATCTTGCTTGATCACCTAAAGCTGGTTATATAAGTCAGCAATTGGTTTGTTGGCAGTCCAAGATGGTCCACTAGCTGCCATTGTTCCAAAAACTAGCTTGAGATGGATTTTCCAGCAAGGACAACTGGAGAACAACAGTAAATATGAACACTTACCACTGCAGGACTGCAGATGTGAAAGCCAGTAATCCAGGAGCTTGACACTTCATGACAGATTAGAAGAAGAAAAGAATAAATCAACGGAGAATAAAAAGAAGAGCGACACAATCAATATCTTGTCAATAAAATCATCTTTTAGACAGACCGAGGAGAGTTCTGGCTTACTTGAGAAGGCCAAACAGGAATGCGTTGAACTTGTGTCTACTCTGCTTAAGCTGGGGAAGCCCTGTTACTTTAGTCTGAAGGTTGTGCAAAGCCTGTGTGCTCGGGCCTAAAGGACCAAAATAAATGATGATTTTTAAAAGATACATGTAAGTTATCACAAGCAAACCATTGATTAAGAAATGCTAGGAAAGGCAAGAGAATGAATGTGTACCATGGTGAACAAAATATCGAAATCCGGCTAATGCTACAGAAAATATATGACAATGAATATGAGCAGCAAAAAGAAAGAATACTGAGGGAGAAAACCAAGGAATATTTAAAGATTGGAAGTATGACAGAGATGGGTGAGTCAATACTGCAGGGATTCATGGTGCCAGAAAATAAGAGAACGAAACAAGTGTGAGGATGAGAGATGGAGAGAGAGAGAAAAATGAAGGTAACTGTCTAGTATGCCAGGTCCAGATGTCTTATACCTGGTTTGGTGGAGGCCTGAACCAATCCCCAGGGCGAATTTGGCCTTCTGCCTGCAATGAGGTCACTCTGGTGGGGCTTGAGTCCATCAGAGAGCAGGTTGCGCAGGGCTGGGCAAAGGCACTGCAGTACCAGACGACCCAGACAGGGATTTACACTGCTGTCTCCAGAAAGAGTCTGTCAACAGAGGTCAAAAAAGGGCAATGGAAGATAGGCAGACAAGAGGGGGAGAGAGACGGAGAGAACGAATCAAAAAATGTGCAAAGCAATGGAGAAAAAAGATAAAGGATATATAAAGATATATTTAAAATAAATAAAAGAGGTAGAGAGAGGGAATATGAAAATAGGAGAAAGGGGTGAAAGGTGCATGAGGTTAGTGTGAAAGTAAGTTATTCGCAAAGCTCATGTTTATGAACTTTGAAGTACCTTATCTACTGAGTGAAACTGAAGAAAGAAAAAGGAAGAGATAAGCCAAGTGCATGGAAGTAGCATGGAGAGAGAGGAAAAACAGGTACGGTTTACTAATTCTATTAATGTTCAATTTTACTTTTCTGTGGGAAAAAAACTAACGTGGAGTTTAAGATGCCAAGTTTGAGAACAAACGTTTGCACAAAACTGACCTTTTGTACAACAGTCCTGGATGAACTGAACTGAGCCAAAATGGCTTCCACTGCCACACTGACTGAATTGACAAGAGCTGACAAGAGACAGAACACATAAAATGTCAACAATTATTTACAAAAGCAAAATAAAGACAAATACGAACCAAATGTTTCTGAGGTATACTATACTCTATTACTTTTCTTTTCTTGCAGGCAGGCAGAGGACAGCCCTTCAGCACTCAGTGAGGGTCTCACATCTCCCATCCAGGCCGCGTTCTTCTGCTCAGAGCCGGCAAATGAGAAGCTGCGAACAGCTATTAGGAGGAAAAGACAGCAGGGTGGGGTTAGAAACTCGATTAATGGAAGATAATGTATTACAGTTGATCTTGAGCCAATGCAGTGCAGTACATGACAGCAGCTCGTGAGGAACATGTATAGATCTGATACAAATATTAATGAATAAATTATGAAAGACATTTATTCATTTCAGCCATATCTGGACTTGATTTGACATATTTGGGTTTGTCACATGCAAAAGCAAAACATGCTGAGCAGCATTACAAAAAAAACACCAATGCCTTTAAAATCAACAAAAATATACGGTAAATGTCAGGGGTAACAAATAAAATAAAATAAAATAAAATAAAATAAAAAGCATATAAAATAATTAAAATGTAAAATTTAAATATTGTACAGCCATAAACAAAAACAATTTTCAAAAAGTTTAAATGAAAGCAATAAGTATATTTATACAAAATAATTAATTTACTTAATTTATAATCAAATATTTCAAGCAAACCAAAAATAAACACTAACAGTTGACCAGTAAAAAAAAAAATAACAAAAATAAGCCACATATTATCATTTTTAAGGTTCTGATGCCATCATGCACAGACAACCACATATTTGACACTGTCACAGACACAGACAGTGCTACAATATCCACAGGATATGAATGGAGACACAGCGACAAACAGACATGGTGCTTTTACAATCGAAGAAAGTGGAAAGAAGTGGAGGAAAGTGAGAGAAATGAGAATGCACTGATCTCTTACTCAAAGTGAGCGGTGGTGGACTCTGCTGAGAGTGAAGTATGGGAACCGATGGCTCCCGCAGAGGGGCTTGAACAGGGGGTGTGTACAAATAAGGGTAGTAAAGCGGGGCGGCAAGGGCAGGAAGGGTGTGACTGCGGGGGAACAAGGGTGAACAGAGACGGGCAACATCTGTGCCTGGAACTGGAGGCCCAGACCTGTGGGGGGGCGAGATTGCTCCTACGGGGGAAAGCCGTGGGGGGGCGCCTTTATGCAAGGGGCAGTTTTTGGGGTGATAAAGGTAGTAAGCAGGGAAAGATACAAGCTGCTGTTTGTTCAGTGTTGTGTTTTCATTGCTGTTGTGGTCAAAAAATGGGTTTATTGGTGGTTTTGAGTCATCAGTGTTGTCTGAGTTCAAATCAAACAGCGAGTCGACATCTTTATAACTGTTTTTGTTTGCATAGCTCCGATTTTTGAGGTTTCGCATAGTTATGTAAGTCTGCATGTCAATGTTTTTGTACGGCGTTATGTCGCCCTCAGTGAGAGTGTTAATGTCAGTTGGTGGTTCAGGGTCAGTGAACAGCTTCAGGCTGCTTCTTGTGTATCTGGCATCACTGTAAAGTGAATCATCATTTCTGATTGAATCGACTCCACTGTTATGTGGACAGAAGCTGTTTTTTGTACTGTCAAGATCATGCCCACAGATGTATAAAGAGTCTAGGAAGCTGTCAGCATGATTACAGCGGTGGTACAGAGAATCCATGTTACCATTGAGATCATTTTCTTGTTTACAGAACAAAAACGTATTGTTTTCTGGGCCAGCACAGTACAGGGAGTCAGTATAGTCATCTTTGCTGCAGTCAAAAGTGGAATTTATGCATAACGGGTTTGAGAGCTTTATAGAACCCTCACAATGTGTCACAGCACGATCCCTGTTAGTGTCAGTGTAGTAAAACTGGGACAGGGGAGCAGAGTGCAGGTAATAAGGTGAGGTCAGGGAGAGGGACAAGGGAGGTGAGGACACTTTTACAGTTATTATGGGTGAAGAATTATGAGAGTATAACAATGGAGGAGATTCAGAATCGAAAGGATGGGCAGAATGGTAAAACAGCAAACAGTGAAGAAAGAGGGAGAAAAAGAGAGAATGGAAAAATGTTAGTGTCATTTAGAAGAAGAGAGAATGCACTTATGATGAAACAGATGAAAGAGAACTCCTTCAAACATTCAATATGCTGTATGTAAAGAGTATTTTCTGTGTTACAATAATCATACAAACATTAGAACACAGCACAACACGCCATAGTGCATGGGGAAATATGTATATAGCTCATTGTCTAAAGATGCGAAAATTTATACAATAATAATAATAATACGTTTTTTATCTGGACTTCACATTTTATGCCGCTCATAGTGTTTCACAGGTCAGAACATTAAAAAATATTTTAGACCCAAGCAAAAAATATAACGGTAAATGCAAATTCATAAATGCTAATCAGTCAAGTACTCCAAATTTCCTTTTTATAACTGCGCAGAGTACTGAGTGCCACACTTTCGTATCTTTTCTTTCCTGTTTTTTCACTAAAACAAACACACACACACAAAAACTACAATTTTCAGCATATAGCATGCAAAGCCTAACAGCACTTTATCTGATCTCTAAACATTCGACCGTGTGCGGGAAAGCAGTCTCTATCTAGGATCTCACTAGGATCACATTTCACCTGCAATGGCAACTTTGCCTTGAAAGACAAGCTACAAGGCCTAACTGTCTTGAAAATAAGCTCTTTCAGATCAAGAACTCCTAGTTTGCATGTTGTATTTCAATGGATTATGCTGTTTATGAGTTATAAAATCAAACCATCCAATTCCCAGTCAGTCAAAAAATGTACATTTTCATCATACAGTACATAGCACTAGAGAATTATGATTTATACACACAAAAACATTCTACTTTACCTTAACTTGCCAGATATCTCCCTCTCTCAAATGAAGTCAGTTTGACTCGGCACTTCCTGTTTCCCTGTTGCTGTATTGTGATTGGTGTAAAGGTTTGAGTCACACCTTTTCTACACTTAAAGTCATAAAGTCATGTTCTTGAGCTGACTGACACAGCCAGAAATATGAGTCGTGAAGGATGTAAAGATTCAATAAACAGTGATTTGCTAACACAAAATGAAAGAAATGTACACAAGTTGAAGAACTAAACACCAAAGCTAAATTCATGAATACTACTATCCATGAATAAGATGAATAGTGCTTATATTGCCAAAGCATGGGTTAGCAGAGTTGTATGATGTGCTAACCTTGTAAACCAAAATGAGGGCTCCCTCAAATGTATGCTCAAATGCTACTCAATTTACAGGCACATTAGAGGCCACTTATATCTGAAGTCAAAAGTGAAGTAACCTGATCCAAGCAAATTAGCCTTTTCCATTTGGCAGATAAACAGTACAGAAAGGATAAGAGGAAAAGAGAAATGGCAAACTGAAAATAATGTAATGAGAGAATAACAAGCACAGGAGTATCAATTTAATAATAGGAGACAACGAGGCATGTCAGAAAAATGACAAAGCAAGGTTGAGGAGAGAGGCAGAGAGGTGTGGGGTGTGCATCATGACTTTTGCATGAGACAATATTTGTGATAGTATCATCATTTCAAGTTTTGAAATGCCAATTTGTTTGACTTTAGCTCAGCTAAAATAGAAACCACTGACTGAAAAATAGGAAGGTTGACAGAGGAAAGTATGATACATAATGTGTGCCAGCCAGGGCAAAGGAAGAGAGGATGAGAGAAAAAAGGAATTAGCCTGCTGAGGAGGATGAATAATTAAAAGCTTTGTGACATCATGAGAA
>JAFVLL020004130.1:0-11460 GCA_021397915.2 Tor tambroides | reverse complement strand
TTAACCTTCCATTCACTTGCTCCACTAATCTGCATCTCCCCGCCTGAGGGACGCATTCGAGCTCACAGCTGGGGAATCCCTCTCTGCCGGCTTCACACAAAGGATTGTTGATTCAGGGAGAATTAGGGCATTTGAGAAACTCGCTGAAAACACAAACACAGCACAACACTCCAGAGAGGGATACCATTACAGAAGAACAGCCAAAAAGGGTTAAAATGAAAGAAAAAACAACAGCAGAAGCTGTTAAACAATTTTGGAAAATGCATGTTTGTCGCATCTGTGTGTGCATGTGCTCGAAGGCTCAGTTTGCTTCTGAAATCAGAGAAACCAGACGATGAAAGCTGTCTGTAAAAAACAAATGCTGTCAGAGGGCCTTTGGACAAATGGCTGCACAATATTAGAAAACAGACTGACGCTGCAATGTTTTATTTTTCTGTGATATATTGTGATATGAAACATAGAAGAATTCAATAAAAAAAAAAAAAAAAAAAAAAAAAAAATTATATATATATATATATATATATATATTTAATAGCTCTGTTTGGAAAGAATTCATCATTTTATAATGATTGATTTAAAATTATTTAAAATGTTTAAAATTATTTTAAAAGCTAAAAAAAAGTGTTACTTTTTTTTTAAGTGCAAACCATCTTCTTAGGGCTGAATGGTTTGGGGGAGAAACATAAAAATTGTTTGCTCACTTTGGTTCACTGCTTTTCACTTTTGTTTACATGTGATGATTATTAAATGTAAAAATGACAAAATAAACCATTTTAATAATGATATTTTACTGTAAAATAAAAAAGTAATAAAATTATTTAATAAATTCTAAAATTACAATATTCATTTGTTTCAATTTTCTCATTTACACTTTGAACCCCACAGTGCATTTATTTAATTAAATCACAGCCTTTGTGACATGATAATCTCACTAAGCCATATTGCAATGTCAATTTTATTTCAATATATTGTACAGCACTACTACTCGCATTCCATTCACTGACCAACCAATATGTAGTGCACCCTTAAAAGTCTACATAGCTGACTAAAAATTGCTTTCAATCTCATTGGCAGGATTTATGCAACGTTCTTGAATCAGACAGTGAAGCCAGTCACGTTTACAACAGACTAGAGGTATATTTCCCAAAAGCATCGTTAGCCACCTATGGTTGCAGGTTCCATTGAACTCTATTGGAAACAAAGGAACTTGCAACAATAGTTGCTTTTGGGAAATGCACTCCAGTTTGATATAACTTGCTTCTGTGGTTAACAAGTTTACCACTTCACTTTGTTTTAACACAGAGTAACAATGAGGACACATTAAGGCATGGGTCTTTGGAACGTCACAATTATCTGTTTGCTTATTAATGAAGAAATGAATATTGCTATGCCACTGTTTAACTTGATTGTCTGTTTTTTACTGTTGCATGATGGTTACTTTAATGTGTGCATGTTCCACTGGTCACCTGCCAGCATTGTGAGCAGGTCTCTGGTTGCTCATCATTAGTTTGATTAGCATGTGAAGCACCATGATGAGAGCAGGACCGTGTCCCGGTGAGCAGGCCGTCAGCAGGCCAGCCAAACAGGATTAGCTCCTTACAGTTCAAGGCCGTCTTTCAGTGCGGCCCCTGATCCGCGAGGGGTCACGGGATATTCACACCCATCCCTGTTCTGTCCCATATGTCCCACTGCCACAGACACACCACAGGGATAAGAGACCGAACCATATGATCTGATAATGTGGGCCTTTATGAGCAAGACGTCGCTAATTAAACACAATCCGGCAACAGAGAAAGTGCGTTTCAGGATGTGAAACTGGAAATTGGAACTTGGGCGATTAAATGTTTGTGCATTTGAGTATGGAAAACAAGTACAAAAAATTGTGAAAGGATAAATACTTTGTGGAATTATTCTATTCTATTCTATTCTATTCTATTCTATTCTATTCTATTCTATCATCAAAATGGCTCAATATTTGTTAATCGAACTAGAAACATTGACCTTTTTTGACAACATGTTGCAAGAGAGTAATTAATACAGCTGTCACAATGGGAACTAATTATATTTTTTCTTAATAATTTAGTATTAATAATGCATGAAATGCCAACAGTAGAATGTAACAAAAGATCTTTGTTTTGGCTAAAAAAATGAAAACAAAATAAAATAAAATAAAAATAAAATAAAATAAAATAGATCATTTTAGTTTTCAGGTTGGAAATAGCAACAATTTTTGAACTGCATGTTTACATAATCACTCCATTTGTGTGAGAGTGAGAATGAGAGTAATACTGAACAAACCTGCTATCAGAAAACTGACTCTAACTTAATAAAGAAGTGTAGAGAGGACTGGGAAATTATATTTCAGTTGATGTATTCTGTCAAAACACAATCAGTTAAAAAGCCACAGTATCTACTCCAAAACATAGAGTGCAAGTAAAAAAGATGTTTCAAATGTGATGGTATTTAAGCATCCAAAAGTGAAAAGTAAACCTTGTTTGTTAAGGTTTAAAACTGAACTCGTTTGATTTTTGATTTCATTCAAGCAAAGGCTCTAGGACACAACAGATTTCATACTAAAATTTCAGTCCTGAAATTTGTTAAGCATCAAATCCAGTAGTGACTAACCAAGTTTGTCTTCAACGATGGATTAAGTAATTAAAATGCAGTGCTAAAACAAATTTAATAAGCTGTTTTAAATGAAAACTGGTAAAGTTCACAGAACCATGATTCACTTCTTAGTTCAGTAAAACAGAAAAAAAATACGTTATGATGACTAGTGAAGTATGTACTGTGTAAGACGTAAAAGTAATGTTATCAGTTCAAATGATGAATTTGTTTCCATTACAAATGTTTCCAAGGGAATGCTTATTTTCCCGGTAACTAATGTTAGACAAGTTAATTGCGTAATGCAACTACAGAGAAAGGAAAACAGCTTGAAAATGAACCGTAATGGAAGCAACACAGCTAAACATCTGCTAATAAAAAATACCTCACTGAGTCTTGTGAGCGTAAGCTGGGATAAACTTATCTCTCCTCCCATATCTCTTCCAACTTTTTTTCCGTTTCTGCTCATGATAAACAGACCCATATGTACATCAGTGCCAGGACCCTGCGGATATCAGGGAATAAATGAAGCCCTCGCTGTGATTAATGAAGAGGCCTATGATAGCGAACTCCATGATAACAGTCTCACAAATAATAAATTAAAACTTAACCCTGGAAGTGGAGCAGCAGCGATTTCTTCGAGTGCAGATAATCGCACCTGCATTGGTGAATATGAGCGGTAGTTAGCATTCACGGCAGGGAGAGGCATTACATAGACTATCACAGCAGCCCTTGTTTGGCTGACTTCTGCTCTGATCCGCTGGAGGATAGAAGAGAGAGAGAAGGAGATGTCTCTTTCTCCTGCTGTAGGGTGTAACAGGAGTTACTGTACTATCACCTACAGCCCTGAACTGAAAGCCAGAGGAAATTGGAAAGCCCAGAGAAGCCGTGCGGTAATTAATCACGGCTCCGTGAAGCCTGTCAGAATAGCGCTGCGCCGCTGATACTGCTGTCAATTACACCTCATGTGTAATTGTGTAAAACGCTATTGTGAGCCCAGTTAGAGGTGCAGATCTCCTGAAAGCATGACCCGGTCCTCTCTAAACGTGGCCTCCTGCCAGGACTCCTCTGCATTTTTACATGGCATATGAAATTGTGTGTTTTACCAGGTTGTGATCTGAAGCCTTCTTCAAGACAAAATGACACCAGGGTCATTGTTGATTCACCAATATGTTGTTTCAAACCCTTACAACGCATTCAGCAAAACATCAGATGAGCGCCCATGCATGCATATCTTGTCCAGCAACTATTCAAAAAAGACAATTATATAAATGCATACATACATAAAAATGAATAAATTGAATAACAGTAGTGCATATGACTCATGTCTTTTGAAGTATTATGGTAGCTTTGTGTGAGGAACAAACTGATACGTGACCCTAATATCAGGTCAATTTTTTTTTAAATTAAATATAAATAAATGAGCTTTTCATTGATGTATGGTTTGTTAGGATCGGACAATATTTAGGATACAACTATTTGAAAATCTGGAATCTGAGGGTGTAAAAAAAAATCTAAATATTGAGAAAATCGCCTTTAAAGTTGTCCAAATTAAGTTCTTAGCAATGCATATTACTAATGAAAAGTTAAGTTTTGATATATTTACAGTAGGAAATTTACAAAATATCTTCATGGAACATGATCTTTACTTAATATCCTAATGTTTTTTGGCATTAAAGAAAAAATAGATAATTTTGACCCATACAATGTATTTTTGGCTATTGCTACAAATATATCCACGATACTTATGACTGAGTTTTTGCTCCAGGGTCACATATTTTAGTAGTTTGTCACTGAAAATCTTCCCTTCCCTTCTTTTGGTAGCACAACAAATTGTGGTTCAGTCAACATTTAACAATACCTACTAGGGATGCACAATATTGGATTTTTGCCGATATCCGATATGCCGATATTTTTCAATTCGCTACCGATATATTTCCTTTTGTTTGGAAACAACACCAAGTCTCTCCTGTGCAGAGATTAGAAACAAATCATTTTTAATTGTGGTTACTAAAAAAAAAATAATAAAAAAATATTGTTAGATTTAAATAGACAATAATGAACTTCTTTTATAATGACAGTACATTGAAAGCTTTGAAAATAACTATAAATCAACCACTGGATTTTTTTTAGACAGATGCAGTGGCAACATTAACGTTTTATTTGAGGATTTAACATTTGTAGATGGTCTAAAGTAAAAAGAGTTGTAAAAAATTAGTCAACACTTAACAAAACCTTCATTATTAGATCAAAATAAACCAGGTTGGCTTCTCTCATTTATAACTCTGCATTAAAAGCATTTATTTATTTATAAAACAAACAAACAAACAAACAACAAAAAAAGAAAAATAGATTCACTGAAAAATACAGGGCATTGAGTAGATTTCTAAACATTATTTAAGAAGGAATACACCCAAAAATGTAAACTGTGTCATCATTTACTCACCCTAATGTCATTTCAAAGCCATATGTCTTTCGTCATTGAATTCAAAATGTGATGTTTAAAAAAAAAAAAAAACATTCTGTAGGCACTCAATGCTTAAAGAAACCTGAATACTGAATAGAAATTAGTACAGTATTCAATTCCGTTTGATTAGAAATAAAGTAAAACCTCTCTGACAGGCTTCAGATGAGAGATTCGGTCGAGTCTTTTTGAATGACTCGACAAGAGATCCGGCTCATATGAGTCATTAGTTCGTAAATCAGACAACACTGCTTAAAAGAACTGATTCATTCGAATTTGATTCACTTAAACAAAACATTTGCGTGACGCCCGCGAGAACAACTCAACAGAAAGACGTGTTTGTTTACCTTTATTTTGAGATGCATTTTTATCCCACGGCACTTGATTCAAACTGCAGGCTCACATATTCAGTGAATTATTCTCCCTTTGCCATGTCGCGACGAGCTGTGCATACGCACTGTGCGCGGGAAAACACTGAGTAATGCGCATGCGCAAAAGGACAGGTGTGCAACATCCGCGCGAAATTCAGAGAGAGAAAAAAAGATGTTTTTGTTTTGATTGCAGTAGATTATATGTCAAATCTGCCTCATTTTAAGACCAGCATAAGATAAATGTTCGAAGTGTAGCCTATTATTACAAAATTTGGTCACAGGTCACATGAGAACTGTTTGGTGTCAGATTGTTTTTTTTTTTTTTTTGTAGTGGATTTCAGGCTCATTTCACAGTTTTGGAGGACAGGAATATTGACAATTTAAATTTAAATCTATAACTTTAGATGACTTAGAATATAGTGCATGAATCACTTTATCATTCATTCGTTCATGCATTTATTTATTTATTTTATTTTATTATAATTATTATTACTTGTATCTTAACGCACCCAGTGGCTGACAGGATATTTTTCAAACAATTTCCTTTTGTGTCCCACTGAAGAAATGAAATCAGATTTGGAATGTTTAAGTATTTTCATTCAGTTCCTCTATCACGCTTCCCTGTCTCTGTCCTCTCTGGTGTGTGGAAGCTGGTGTCTGCTGTGTGTTGTGATCCAAAATCAGAACGGCTGAATAGCCATTATCCCAGTCTTTAAGCGCACGCAGGAGTGAGGATCCATGCATGAATGTGCTTTAATCAGCGCCCATCCACGGCTCCGGAGGAGGGGGCGACTGTGACCCCTCACGCTCCCAGAAGATTATTGTGGTGACTTTGTGATTGGAGAGTTTTACAGCGCTCTCATTAGAATAATGATCCCCCTCCATGTGTGTGTGTGTTTTTATCCGTAAGCTCCCAGCGGTCCTAGAGTATTTTAAGCTAGTTAATAATCATTATGGATGTGCAGTGAACTGGGCAAAAAGAATAATTAACTCACCTGAGCCAAGCTAAATTAACTCTTTATGCTTTTGTTAGCCCATTCTGTTTCAAATATGTCGTCCTTCTGGGACCCATTAGACGTGTCTGTTAAATGGAGAGAGAATGCCGGTCCAGCCCTGCCTCCACATGATGCTAAAACAGCCTGCTATTGGATATCGAGGGTTTTTTACACCCAGAAACCAAAGCCATGTGACTTCAAAATAGCTTTTGAAGTGAATTTGTCCAGGATCTACTTGCATCCAGCTATTCATGGAAATTAGAGATGAATTATTATATTTCTTCTAATTCTCTCATGATTGACTGATTAACCTGACAAATGTGATCTGCAAACACATGCACGCTTTACATTGTGCTCGCCCCAGCTTGTGCCGCTTACTTCCAAATGCTAGGAATGTATAAGCTTTCACAAAAGCCAGATTTGTACCCATCTACATGTAATAGGATATAATTAAAGGCAGTAGTTGATGGGTGTACTAAGTTAATCTCTGTTTTGATATAGTGCCATCTTTCTCCCACTCATAGGCTTGTAGTTGGGCTGTTGACCAAAGGTTTGCAGAAGGGTTGTTGGTGTGTTTAGGGCTCAGAGGGTTTTTAGACTTAAGCATCGTTTTAATCATGCAGTCATGAAGTGTAAGAGCATGGGTGGCACTGAGACTTCACTCTTTGTGGTGTTTCAGGGCGGTAATTACCTGAGACATCATGCTCTCCTGATAAATCTGCAGGTAATCTGTGCGTTCTGATGTCTAAATGCAAGCATAACAGTTGTGGAAGTTTGCCCGGCTGTTACGTTACATGACATTAATTTCACTACTGTAGCTTGCGTAAGCGTGCACATTCATCTGTGAACGATAAATTGTTGTCAGAGCCATTGTCTGCATGTAGTGCTTGACACTTGTGCATGTTTGGCAATGCATGTTCGGATCCAACTTGCATCGTTTCCCTCTTCTGTTCTTTCCTCAATTATAACTCAATCAAAAATAGGCCAAAATGAAATAATAATAATAATAATAACAATGCAACTTATGCATACATGGGAACAGTGCTGGGTAGATTACTCACAAATTGTGGTCAAGTCAAGTCTTATTTATATAGCGTTTAATACAGTACAGAGTGTGTCAAAGAAGTTTGTGTTAAACAGGAAAATATCAGTCAGTTACTGATTGCAAATTACATGACCAAAGTTGTAGTTATATAAACTAACATAACCTAATCTGTTATCTTGTAAAAAAAAATAAAGTAAATAAAAATAAATTTAAAGTTGTAAATAAAATAGATTATTAGAGTATGTTTTACAAGAAGTTCTATTTCAGTGTTTCTGCTTTAAAATTTCAAGTTTAATTCAATGTGCTACTTGCTGTTTCTCTGTAATTATTTTACTAACAATTTTTGAGTAAAAAAAAGTGTTTCTATGCACCGTTTTTTTTTTTGTTTGTTTGTTTCAGTATGCATTACTCATTTTATGTAGCACAGTCTAACTACTTTTACATACGTTTGACCTAAATTGTCTATTATATTAATTAAAAAAAAAGATAATCTTGCACCATATTGATTTAAAAAATAAATAAATAAATAACTGAAAAATACAAAGTGAAAGAAAATATATTCATTCTTTGTCATCAACAACATGACGTGTTTTAAACATTACATTATGCATAGTTCCCCAAATTGGGGTTTGTGAAGGATTTTTTTTTTTTTTTTTTTTTTTTAAATATCAGGTTTCTGAACATTTATAAGTGATACTATTTTTTAAAATTTATAAATTATGAATAATTCACTGCCTAATCTATAAAAAAAATAGCTGTACTGTAGTCTGATTATGAGCTTTTTAAAATATTATATTATATTATATTAAGTATTATATAGGTAATATAATAATTACATAATTTTTGTAATCTGATTACATAATCCAGACTACATTTAATTGGTTACTCCCAGCACTGCACAGAAATGCTTCTAATATGATTAGTTGCTCAAAGTCAATAGAATGAAATTTGATTGAATGTATTTTACACTAGTATTGCTATTATAATACACTGTTATTATAAGTAAAAGCTTCAGATTCCCATTCTCTTTAGCAGTGCCGCTGCCTTCTTCACAGGCATATAGATATACGTTTTGCTTTGTGTCCTTTTTTGTTTAATTGAAACCAGGGAGGTCAATTAATTTCGCTCCCCATCATCTTTTGCCCACATGATTGAAAGCGATGTTTGTCTCTCTCTCCCTCTTCAGTGTGCGCTCTGCTTCTTTTGTATTCAAATTCCGTGTCACTTCACATGGATTAATTGAGCCACTTTGTGGTTAATCTCAGAGCTGCAGTGGTGAGAGACGCTGAGCTGTGTCTATCTCTCCCAGTCTTACAGTCACAGTAATTCCACACCCAGCACACCAGAACAGCTCATGTTCAGCAGATACTTTATTTCCAAGATTAACTCATTTACAGACTTAGTAATTAACGGCAGGGACAGTTCCAGCCCAGTAACCTGGGGTTCAGTCTAATTCACATGATGAATATTCCAGCTTCTGTGTTGATGGCCAGGGCTTTAAATGTCCAGTTGCCAATATTGATGAGTTAAAATATCTGTCCTGCAATATGATTGGTCAATACAATGCAATTAAAATACTATATATATATATATATATATATATATATTATGATGAGCAATCAGTTTACATTTTAAACCCTTTTTGCACATAATGTTTAATTGCACATCGTCTACAAAGATACAGTAGTCAACATTTGAATTGGATCAAAAAAAAAGTTAATCAAAGTCATCCTAAGACAAGAACAGGTTCAAAATTCATGTATAACTTTGATGAAAGATTTCAATCCGCTTCTAATGTTGACTACTGTATATTCACTGTATTTGTTTTCCTCACCTTCAGATTGCACATTGTTTTTCAAGACAACACTGGAGAGTATATTGTAAAAATTGATTTTAATAAAAATTATTTAATGCATTTTAAAACATTTTAACAAAAGTATTTTTTTTTTAATAAAATTAGTAATTTTGGACTTTTTCATCCAATTAATCGAATAAATAATCGACAGATTAATCGATTATCAAAATAATTATTAGTTGCAGCCAGTGTTGGGCTCGTTACTTGAAAAATGTAATTTATTACTAGTTACTCCTTTCAAAAGTAATATTATTGTTTACTTATTACTTTCTAGCAACAGTAATTAGTTACAGTACTGGTTATATTTCTTTTCCTTCTTGCCCCACATAAACTGTTATTGCGTATCATGACAGTTCTTCTAAAATATTACGAACAACATATTTCTGCCTCATCATTTGACCAAAATCCACATTGGATCACAGTCAGAGGTTATTACAAACACTCATTGGTGATTAATAGTGACTTATAAGAAAAATATTGTATTAATCTCATTGATTGGCATGTGTAGTGACTTCATGTTTGATGAAAATTATGAAAATAAATCTAGGAATTACTGGATTGTTGGATTTCAAGTCAGTAGGGGTTGAGGCATCAAAAGTAACAAAGTAAAGAGCTGTTTTATGGATGGTAACTGTAATATTATTACTGGAATCTTATTAGTAATTAGTTACACTACTAGTTACTGCAAAAAGTAGTAGTTCCAGGTTTGTTGACCACATAACAGTTCAATACGACTCACAAAAAGATGCTGGTCAAGCAAACTGGATACTCACAAGCCAATCAGCGAAACATAGGTTGTTCCTAAACAGAAGGTCGTAAAAAACATGGATGTGTGGTAATATTTCAGCAGTTCAGAAGCCAAGCAGACTGTTTTAAGCTTTGACTGGTTGTCCCCACCCATCTCACATCAGCTACAGTAAAAGTACTTGATTATATTGTGTTTATATAATTATGTTGTACTTAAGGAAACACTTTGAAACACGCCAGAGAACAAAGATGAGTATTAAACAGAGACTCCTTCAGTATGCGCCCAGACACGTAAAAACAATAGCGTGTTCAGAAGTGTTTAGACACTATTTCTCAGCAGTGTTTTGTAATATTAATCTGCTATCCATCTTACAAGACACATGTGAGAGCCGCTGAGCCTGGCTCATGTTAGCGCTTGCGTGAGGGTTTCATTGCTGCGCTTTGAAGGTGAGCCGGTGTGTTCCAGGTGATTAGCAGCGAAATGAAACACCCCTCCGCTCTGTTTATGATAACAATGCAAGTACGATCAGCGACCCACGTTTATATGCACAGTGGTGCACAGCGGTAATCATTTTAATTATTGCATTTACAAGGACATCCAGGGATGTTCTGTGAAGGGAATGAACCAAAACACCAGGGGACATGTTTGGTCTGGTGTTTATCCATCAGTCTTGAGACGAAAAAAACTAGCTGCTCGCAAACAACTATTTTCTTTTTCAATTACAGCTGGCTTTAAGTAAAAGGGTAAACATCTTAAAGAGTCATTTGTGACTTTGATTTGAACGGTGAGATTAATTCCTTCAGGACGGCTTGAGTTGTGTTGGCGTCCGCTTCAGTGACTAATCAGCGCTGTGATCCTGCTTGTGTTACATATTGTAGCTTATCGCCGTTTTCCTCTATTCCCGCTTCACAATTAAAATCTGTGTGTGATGTGTGAGGACTTCTGAGCGCTGGACTCTGTGGAGAGTTGGGTTTGGTTGACTTCTGGCCTCTGTGTGAAGTGCTGACTGGACTAAAGTGTTTCAAACGGCTCCTCAGCTCAGGGTTGGAGGCCAATCCGCTGGGCTTTGTAGTTCGCTGGTGAAAAATCACTTTCTATGCAGGAAGGGAATTCGGTGTAGTGACCTCGGCTTCTCCTCTAAGCTCCCTTAGTAGTGCGCACGACCTCACCCTCGACGAGTCGACCATCATCCAGCTCTCACAACTCAACACCTAATGTACTTTCTCATAAGATGCTTCTGTTTGCACACTAGTGAGGAGAGAGTAATATTTGATATACACTGATCAAAAAAATTAAAGGAACACTTTTTAATCAGAGTATAGCATCAAGTCAATTAAAATTCTGGGATATTGATCTGGTCAGTTAAGTAGCAGAGGGG
>JAFVLL020004128.1:0-10875 GCA_021397915.2 Tor tambroides | reverse complement strand
AGTGTTTTACCAGAATAGAGTTCTAAATTGACATTATATATCTCAATTGAGTTACAGTATTCTAAAACAGTATCAAAGCTAAGGTTAAGAAGGAGAGTGTAATAAGTGTGAAAGAACCAGAACCGTTCTGAGACTACAAAAGAGGTTTATTTCTTTTATTTAAAAGAAAAGAAGCAACTTGCATATCATCCGGGGGAATTGTTTACTTTCTTTAAAAAGAAGGTTGTTATTGATTTCGTCATTTACTGTTTTCTTTAAGAAAAAAGGGAGTTATCACAATGTAAAAAAATAAATCTTTATTCTTTTTCTCTTTAACATTTGTACTTTGGTATTTCATTGAGTCTGGCAAGTTAATTCATTTACAAAGTTACTGAATTCCTGTGAATTGTAAATAAGAATTGCTTAATTGATCTTTAGTAAAGGGATTTGGTAAACTTGGTACAGGAGAAAATATTAAATTTTATAAACACCAAAAGAAAAATACCGGCCTAATTCACCATCCAGTTGCCGGGGGTCCAGGATTTGTGTTAGAGAAATAATTAAATTAACCCCTAGCGTTAAGAAAAGGGTTACATATGCTCTAAAAACGGACATATTGCATGACTTTGTGTCATGCAAGATCACCGTAAAATCTAGAGAAATGTTCAAGGTGGTCAGCGGGGTACAGTTGAGACACAAGGAAGTCGTTGCCTAATGGTTAGAGAGTCGGACTTGTAACCCAAAGGTTGCGAGTTCGAGTCTCAGGTCCAGCAGGAATTGTATGGGAGAGAGAATGTATAGCGCTCTCTTCCACCTTCAATACCATGACTGAGGTGCACTTGAGCAAGGCACCGAACCCCCAACTGCTCCCCGGGTGCTGCAGCATAAATGGCTGCCCACTACTCCGGGTGTGTGTTCACTGCTGTGTGTGTGCACCTTGGATGGGATAAATCCAGAGCACAAATTCCGAGTATGGGTCATGTCACTTTCAATTTATTTATTATGTTTATTGTTATTATATGTATTAGGTTATTGTTTGCATTTGTTCTGTTTTATTATTGCTGTTTGCAATTGTTCAATGTTTTTTACTTTTTTACTGTTTACTTTACTCAACTTTTCAACTGTTACTATTAAAATGATGAACTGAAATTATATATTGTATCGCTGTTTGCCATTACTGTACAATGTTTTACAAATGAACTATTTTTAACTAAACAAGTAATCAAATAAAATACTGAATGGAAATAAAAACTGTTGAATTCTAATTTTTAAAGGTGTTTTACATTTGCAATGAATTGGTTAGGCAGCTTTACAGCACTACTGATGAGTGTCTCAACTGTACTCGGGTACTGTTTCAACTGTACCTGACATGGATACAGTTGGAACAAAAAAGCTTATTGTGTTTATGAGCTGATTGTGGCAAATATGACCTACTTATGGGTGTTAATAATTATTAATATTTTAGAAGACAAGTGAAGGAAATGTCATATGAAAAATCACTTCTTTTCAGTCCCTAGTTTTGGTGTGGTAACGGAAAAAGCAAAAAGTGTACCAACTGTACCCAGTCTACCCTACTGATCAACATCCACCCCTCCTGTGAACCATTGTTTGTCTGTATGTGAATTCAGAGCCAGTGAGCAACGGGCTTTCAAAATAATAATAATAATAATAATAATAATACTATACTAATTAACGCATGGTAAAATAAATGTCACAATTGACTTGTCAGATTAATAAAATACTCAAGAGAGATACTTGTCAGATTAATAAAAAATATTTTTTAAAATCTCGATATGATAACCAGGTCCTTTCTTGGTGTGAATTAATCAACATTTTCCTGTTAACAGTCCTGCATACATACTGTGTGTTTGAAACAATGACATTTAAGATACAGTAAATATCTAATGAGAACTTATATTTAATCTTTTTGTAAATGTAATTTATAAAGCAAGTTGCCCTTTTTACACACATTTCCTGCATGTTACATTTTTACTTTCAACTGTTCAAGTTTCTATTACTGAAAATCTACTTGAGAAATGAACAACAGGTTTTGGGTGTGACAGAAAAACAGCACAAAGGGAATGTGTCACAGCTGTTGTCCATTTCACCTAATGATGCTGTTCCACCGGTAACATGCAGTACATACCTGCATGCAGTAAACTCCCTTGATAGCTGAGTTTACTGGAAAATGACAGGAGTGGCTGATCTAAATCAGTGGAGGTCTAGAGAAGACAGGTTTGGAATAGTTATAAATGACCATGACTGAAACAGTTCAAATAGCCTTCAAGAATAATTCCAGAATAAGAGCCAAGTATGGTGACAATGTTTCTGCAACAAAAATAAATAATGGATAGAAAATATATTTCATTAGTTTCATGAGCCCAACTTCAAATATAAGATTTTATTAGGCTATTATTATTTTACATTCAAATACCGGCAGGCCTTTTAACTGAGAAAAGATATTGTATATGGAGATTTAGGGTTTGTCTTTTTTGAAATTGACAACATTTTGAAAATATTCGTCCGTAATATATATATATATATATATATATATATATGTTAGTCCATTTGTTTTTACATTTTCCTTAAAATATATGTTTAAAAAAAAACACAATGTACATAAGCTAATAATCAAACACTATCACCATAATCAGAAAAAAATGTTCCTAGGCCTATGTATCATTCAATCATTACTTCATGCAGTCAGTATTTAGTTTTTCTGTATGAATCCAAAAATGAAAGCTGGGGTTCCGTGGACACAAGAAATGGAAAGACAGCTCTTTTTTTTATTTAATTTTATTGGGGGTGGGGGTTGGGTGTAATGCTATTTCATGCATGTTGAGTTAATTAAATTGTTAAAGAGTTGCTAAACATGGCCATGCTAAACATGGCCAAAGTTTCAAAAAATGATTTGGATGTAGAATAGCAACCGACTACGGGGCAGATCCGCCCTCAAGTTGGCAGCTCCACTATACAGTCAAACTCTAGCTGTGTCCCAATTCGTAGGTTACTTCCTTCGAAGTGCGTATTTGAAGGCCGATTGTGTCACAGTGGTGCGATGAAGGCTGCCGTAATTCGAATGCGACTTCAAATGCGCCCTCAGTTTCGCTGATCATATGAAGGATACAACAGATGGATCCTTCGCAGCCTACCCTATCCCAGAATTCATAGCGCGCCGGTGACGATGGGACTTTTATTCAAACAAAATCACAGGTGATATTTCTGTGGTGGCCGACGAATACACTTATAAATCTAAGTACTGTGTTTTAATTTACTCAGATAGTTAGCGAAACAAATATTAAAAATCAGATCTTAAAGTGACCCTATTATGGAATTTTGAAAATTACCTTTCATGCAGTGTGTAACAGTGTGCAAAGTTGTAAATCTGAAAGTGCTCTGTGTATAAAGTTATTGTCTTTCAAAAGAAAGAGTCTATTCCGAGTCATGAAAACGAGTCGTTTTTAAAATGAATCTTTAGCTGTTTCAAGTTGACGTCAACATGAAACATTAGCATATTGCCCGTCCACTTGTTGCGCGCGCAGACCCGGGAAAACTTGAACCTCCCCTCCCTCAAACACCATAGCAGATTCCTGTGGAGAAGACGCTGTGGTCTGCACTGTGAGGGTAAATCCGTTAGGGTATGTTGAAAAACTCCCAACTCATTTTGTCCTCCAACTTCAAAATTGTCCTAAGTCGCTGTAGAAGAACCGACCCAGTGTTTACAATGTGAACATGCAAGGAGGGTCAAACACACTTTACAAACAAAAAAGGTCCCAGCTGGCATTTCAACATTGATTCACCGGTGAAACAACGTTGGGTACCATGGTTGAATCAACGTTGGATTATGTTTCGATTTTGCAGATTGAATCAACGTTTATATTGTGACGTTGTTTCACTGTGGCTGCATCCAAAACCGCCTACTCAGTGAGTAGGTACTTATTTTCAATAAGTACTTACCTAACGAGCGCTAAAAGAGTGCCCCAGCCAACATTTCCACGTGGGCCCCATGTGGGTTTTTGATGGACTGTCACTTGGGCCCTGCATGGTCAAGCCAAATGGGACCCATACACTTTTGTCCATCGGTTCCACTTGGGCCCCATGTGTGTTAGCCCATAGGGGCACATGATGGGTCCATAGTGGGCTCTAGGTGGGGCCCATGTAGATTTTCATTATATGGGCCCCCATGGGTCCCAAAAGGGTTCTAATAACTGGGGCCAAGGTGGGCCACATACAGAACCCCTATAGGGCCCAAATGGGTGACCACACTGAACCCACAAATGGCCCATATATGGGGTTTTTGTGGGACCACAGAGGGCCGGAACTGGGCTCCATTTATATTCCTTTAATTTCTCTGGATAAAGTTAATGTGCTAATATGCAAAATCATATTTCAAACCTCTCAAACTCTTAAGTTAAAATGTTTTTTTTTTGTTTTTTTTTGTTTTTTGGAAACCTGTACCTCACCTGATCTGCTGATTTTATGTGGTGCTCAATACATTTTAAATTACATGATAAAATATTTCAACTGTGAAGAAAATGACTTCAACTCAATCTCTAAATCACATTTTTTATTGGGTAAAACAAAACTAGATACAAATAATTGAATAGATCAGGATAAAATGATACCTGTACAGACTCCTCAGCTTTATACCTAAAAACAGTAAAGAAAAAAAAAAACAGAGAAAAGGCATTTATTTTAAAATACTACTAAACATTAACAAGAGCATTAAAAGGCATGCACAGTTATAATTAAGCCATGCCAGTACTTTTCCTTAAGTGACAAAACTCTCACTTAAAGGGATAGTTATTACTAAAGGTAATATGAACAAGTTAAAGGTGACACTATTCAGTCAAGAAATGTAATTATGTGCTAGGAGCTATTTTTTGTTGTAAAATAGCCTACATGATAATGCAACACGGTTTGATTTCAAAAGAGTGTATAACTGTAAAATGTTTGTCAAATTAAAAGTAACTTACTGGCAACAATTATCCAGTAGTTGCTGTATTTCATACCACTGTAAAATTGCTGTAAAACTAAGTACAGTAGTTTTAGGCACATTATAAAATGAAGTACAGAGTTATACTGTTATTTTTATTTTATTTTATTTTATTTTTATTTAGTTATATATTCAATAACACAAGTTATTCACACCAACAGCTTTATTCATGATTCATCTTTTATATTTCATAGCTGAACTTCAATCACACAGAATTACCTGCATATTAACTATATTTCATCAGTGAACATACCAGTCAAAAGTTTTTGAACAGTAAGATTTGTAACGAATAAGGAATTTTAGCTCTGGTTAAGCTTTTATTATGAAATTTTAGCTTTAGGGAATCCAAATATTAAAATTTGGATTGATTTGATATGATTAATTGATATTAATCAAAACGTCCGATTTATACTTTACTAACAATCGTCCCGCGAGTTGTTATATCAGTATATCTGTGCTGATTTAGTTTATCTTATTCGAGGCCAACGAAAAGACACTAAAATAGAACTTTATGTAAACTTATAAGCAATAGGTAACAGGTTCTGGCATATAGTTTAATCTGAGTAGTCCATAACAGAAAACAGATTTCTTTTGATGAAAGAAACGGGAGTTTATTGCTATTCTATGATACAATACTAACAAAACACACATACACACACATACACACGTTCTGGCAAGATGAAAGCAATTTGAAGAAAGTTAAGTTCTAGCCCTTGTGGCTATTTCATGAACTCCGCCTAAGGCAGTTACACAAGCAGAGAACTTTCTATCTTTACTCTGAAAGATTAATTCAACTCAAGTTCAGCAAAAGATGTAGATTTTGTTTTGTTACTTGTTTTAAGTTGAGATGTCAGCGGAACGGTTCCGTTCCTTCCTTTTCTGGTTTGAAGGAATTCCGCGGCTGATTGGCTGCTTTGCTGTTGACGTCTTCCTGGGAATGCCCTTTGTGAGAGGCGGTTTCCTGGTGACGCGGAAGTGGCGCGATTTAAAGTTCTTCAGAGGTCTCTGCGTCTTCAGGCTTTGAAGATGTTCTTCAGATATTGACTAAGTATTGGTTCGATGTTCAGCTGCTCGGCCGGATGTTAATGGCGGTGAGCGCTTTTGGAGCGACTCAAAGTCTTCAGGCAGCGCGCGTAAGCAGGCAGAGAGCAAACAAGCAAGCAGACTAAGCGGGGAGCCGAGAGCTGGGGTTCCGTTTTTAGGATGGACTGACGTCAGGCGTTCCCCGGCGCTCCTCCAATGCAATGGTTCCTGTGGGCGGAGCCCCGCCCACATGGATCAGCTTTCCATGCGTAAATTTATCTGCTTTGATATCTTGTCCCATGAAGAAGATATCCTGGCAGATTTCTATAAGTGTTATAATCATTCCTTATGATGCTAATGGTTAATTTTCATTCACACAAAATTGTTGCATTTATCATGACGAGTAATATGACACCAAATTCAACATATTTCACACACGTTACTAGCTTTTCTTGCTAACACACACAAAAGTGTTCAAATTTAGAAATAACCCATCATGCCTATGATCTTAGAAGTCTAGTGAGTCCTCTACAGGGGAAAATTATACATTCAAAAGATTACAAAAATACCAAGGGTTCCAATAACACAGCAAGCTTAATTTCATTTCACCAAAATACAACTTGAATATATATATATTGTCTCTTGAGTATATTGCTTTAATAGCAGCAACGATTATTTATTTGTCCTTTATGAACACTTAAGAAAGTTTGAGTCTCTTTGTCTGTTAAAGAACGGGAGAAAGAGCGCATTCCTTTGGAAGGGGAGAACGAAAAGGAAAAGTCTTTAGGTCATGAGGAGGTCACTTTAGGGTGATCTGGAGATTTTCTTAGCTCAGACGTCTCGTCGTAAAAGTCTTTCCTTGTAGATCGAATTGTTGAATTACTGCGTTAAACGATCATCCCAGACCATGTCCAGACAGGGTGTTCTTTTGTCCGGTGTCATGTGACTTATGGTTCAGTGATAAGAAGCCACAGTGACGTCCTGTTTAAGTACATTCCAGATTTCCTCCACAAATCTATCTTTGTTTTAGGAGTCTCGTGAGACGTTAGAGTAAACAGGACAGGATGCTGTTCCAATGATTTGAGCGAGGTGCTGACCATTTATTAATTTACGACCACAGATAATAAAAGGGGGGGAAAAGTCTTTAGTTTCTGCTAAAGAATGTGCTGTTTCCTGCAATTATATTTTGGGTCTGTTCACTAAGTTCTTACAGATTTCTCTCTTTTTTTTTTTAAAGAAGTCTCTTCTGCTCACCAAGCCTGAATTTATTTGATCCAAAATACAGCAAAATAAATATTTTTACTATGACACGGGTGTCACAAACATTTGTGACTATCTGGAAAGGTCTTTTTAAAGCATTATCCCTCACTTTCAACTCAGGAAGTCCCTAAGTGACATATAATGAACATCTAGGTTCAGTCATGTGACAATGTGTGCATTTTTGTTGCCATGGCAACATTTCCAAAATGGTGTCCTGTCTGGTTAGCATACAGTATGTTGCAGTATCAGCAATTTTTAAAATGCTTGTTTTTGTTATCAAAGGTATGTTTCAACTCATGCAACAATTATAATGTTTTAATAACATATCCTAGATTACTATTAACCTGATTTTAGTACATTTCTTGAACAAACTGATATAAAACAAGTTACAAAGATATTGTGGTGACATATATGTCACATTGGACTATTAACCTTATAAAAGTAGTTGGAATTTTGATGTGACGTATTTGTGACATTAAGAAAAATGGTAAAAATAGTAATGAGCTGCTCAATTAATTTAGCTGTTTCAATTATTTTAGTGTTACATATTTTCTGCTGCTCATTTCAAAGCATATTTTAACAAATCTACGTGCATGTTGACCTCCAGTGTGAGGTAGTTATTTATTTTTATTCAGTTTGCACATTTTCAAGTTGTGAAGAAAAAAAAACAATCTAAAAATTAAAAAATTAATTTCTGGTTAATTCAACCTTTTGAGGTATATGGTTTTTGATATGTTACAAAATAGTTGTTGTAACATTTAATGGTCACAGTTATGTAGTTTTGAAATATGTTGTGGCAAAGCAAATAAAATGCAAAAACTGTATTACTTCTGAAAAAAAAGCTTTTGTTTTATCTTACCATAAAAGTAATCATTTTGATATATGTTGTGGAAAAGCAAATAAACAGAAAAAAACCTGTTATTTAGCAAAAAAAATTATTATTATATTTTTTTCAATTGAGAAATAAATGCCCAATGTAACATATATGTAACATGAAAAATTTACCATAAACACCCAATGTGTCACACGTGTAGCATTACAGATCTTTCACAAGGAGGGGTTGTATTTTAAAAACAACTTTATAAGTGGTCCATTTGGTATGTTTTATATGCCCCATAATTTTCCTATAAGGATAAATTGGTCCGGGTTCTTATGGGTTAAAATAACTACTTTCTATTTGAACATATGTTAAAATGTAATTTATTCCTGTGATCAAAGCTGTATTTTCAGCATCATTACTCCAGTCTTCAGTGTCACATGATCCTTCAGAAATCATTCTAATATGCTGATTTGCTGTTCAAGAAATATTTTCTATTAATATTATTATCAATATTTAATACAGTTGAGTAAATTTTTTCAGGATTCTTTGATAAATAGGAAGATCCAAAGATAAGCATTTATCTGGAATTAAAAGCTTTTGTAACAATATGCACTATTTAAAAGCATGGAGTCAGTATTTTTTTTTTATTTTTTTTTTTTTATTTTTTTTTTTTGGGAATTAATACTTTAATTTAGCAAGGATGCTTTAAGTTGATCAAAAGTGATGATAAAGACATTGATAATGTTACAAAATATTTATATTTCCGATAAATGCTGTTCTTGAACTTTTTATTCATCAAAGAAACCTCTACAAAAATTCTACTGTTTTCAACATAATAATAATAATAATAATAATAATAATAAAGTTTTTTGAGAAGAAAATCAGAATATTAGAATGATTTCTGAAGGATCATGTGACACTGAAGCCTGGAGTAATGATGCTGAAAATTCAGCTTGGAAATCACAGGAATAAATTACATTTTAACATATGTTCAAATAGAAAGCACACTGTAAAAAATTTCAGACCTCCCAACTTAACATTTTCCAACATTTGCCAATGGAAAAATTTAGATGTAATCAGTCACTAGAAAATTTTGAGTTGGGAGGTGTGAAATTTTTTACAGTGCAGTTATTTTAAATAGTAAAAGAAAATTCACAATATTACTGCTTTTGCTGTATTTTGTATCAAATAAATGCAGGCTTGGTGAGCAGAAGATAATTTTTTTAAAACATTAAAAATCTTACTGTTCAGAAACTTTTGACTGGTAGTGTATAGCCTAAAAGTAAAATCACATTTAACAACAAATTGTGCCAGTGGAAAATAAAAGTATTAAATATAAAAATATAAGTTTGAAGAGTTAAAGTACTAAAGTACAACAATAATCAGAGAACACATATCATCTGAAAATGTTTAAAATGGTCTTCTTTATGGCCGCCTGTCTCCCGATGGTCCGGCCGCTCTGCCAGCACCGCTGCAGGAGAGAAATGTTGATTAGCACAGCTTAACTGAGTAATGAGCACCCGATGTCCCGATCCGATGTTCTTACAGACATTTATTAACTCAAACGTATTTATACATTGTAAATAGCATTGGTATAAGACAAATTATGTGACTGCAAGTGTTTAAAAGTTCACCTACCTATTTAAAGTATTCGTGCGGCTTTTCATCTTCACAAGTCTCCCAGCCGGTCTGCCAGCGCGCTGCGGGAGGAAAAATACTAGTTAGCACAGCTTTACTGGGAAAGTGAGCAAGTTACATTAAAATAAGGACTTAGGACTTTCGCCTTCATGACCAACACGTACTCACTCCCAACTTGTCACATATTGAAGCTTGGTCAGGATCCCTTGGCATCATGTTTTAACTTACTGGGTAACACCACACTCATACTCTTGTCACCAAGGCCTTAACATCTCCAAGCCATCTGCTCCATGATTTAGTGGAGCAGTCGAATCTTCTGGGTCAGCAATGCTTGAAGTCACGTCATCCCTTCTCCCGACATGCAGCTAGGCTTGTGAATTCACAGTTTGACATCTGTGAATCATGGATTACTGACTGGCAACAGGTGTCTCGACCTTCACATCTGAACATAGCCTCCAACACAGCCCTACCACCTGGCGCTGAGCTACCAAGGAAAGAATAGGTGTCCTTGAATCGTCTGCGAACTGGTGTTGGTCGCTTTGGTGTATTCATGTACCGCTGGGGACTGTGGCAGTCAGCTGCCTGCCAATGCGGTGCTCCTGAGCAGACCGCCCAACACCTGATGGATGAGTGCCCCAACTTCTGTCCACCTGTGGACTTGAACCTTTGTCATCCTGGGCCCTCCACAAGGGAGTGGTTACAGCTACTAGGGGATATTATATAATGTTGTCTCAGATGAGAAGAAGAAGAACTTACTGGGTACCCCTTTGGCGTCATATTTAAGTTGGCTTGAGAAAGCCAACTTACTGAAATGCTATTTAAATTTATTAGTGGTGCTTGCCAAAGGCAAAGCATCACTATTATTATCTCACATACTTATTATTAGTGGGTGCTTGCAAAATGCAAGGCACTCACTATTGTTATTCGTCATACTTATTATTTTCTTCTTTATTCCGCCGAAAGTTTGGCGCGTAACTCCTCCCGCAGCTTTTGTCACAGACCCACGAATGAGGCGTCAAATCGTGCGGATTATTCGGGAATGGTGTGCTATGACTTTTATAAGTGATCGGGGGTACGGTGTTCGCCCCAGGGGCGAAAAAGCGGCCCAAAAATCCCATTGACTTAACATTGCGACAAACTTTGACGAGTCATAGCTCAG
>JAFVLL020004127.1:0-42164 GCA_021397915.2 Tor tambroides | reverse complement strand
TAAATATTTTCGAAATATATACTGTATGAGTGTGTATTTATATATACATGATTAATCATGTATATATAAATCATTATTTACATGTATTTACATTTACATTTATATTAATCATGTATATATAAATATATACTGTGTATATTAATCATGTATATATAAATACACACTCATACAGTATATATTTCGAAAATATTTACATGTATTTACATGTATATATAAATACACACTCATACAGTATATATTTCGAAAATATTTACATGTATTTACATGTATATATTTATATATACATGTAAATACATGTAAATATTTTCGAAATATATACTGTATGAGTGTGTATTTATATATACATGATTAATATACACAGTACACAGTACTGTGTACACACACACATATTATGTAAACAACAACGTTTATTTTGGATGTGATTAATTGTGATTAATCGTTTGACAGCACTAATTCAAATATTATATTTTTCCCTAATAAATAATAATATTATTGCACCACATGACTTGCCAGACATTTTGCTTATTTATCAAGCAGTATTAAAATTCTAATATAATTTATTAAAATATTTTTTCCCAAGAAATAATACCATTTTATTATCATTATTGTTATTATTATTTAAAGATGTATTATTTTATTATTATTTATTATTTTATTATTTATACCATTCTTTTAATAAGTCTTTTTTTCACTATGATATCAGAATAGTTGTGTCACCCTGACACCTGTAATTTAAAAATGAAAAGCATTTTCATAATTTACATCATTGTATGTATGAATTGCATTATTTATACATACATTTTTAAAAAAAATAAATTACTAGAGTCAAAAAAAAAAAAATCATGTCATTGACTGTTTTACACAGTGCAGCTTCTTAAAGATTTCTTGAAAGAAGCTTGAAAGATCCCTGCACTTGACTCTTGCACTTGGCTTCTCCAATAACCTCATTGTTATGGATGATTTTCATTTTTCTATTGCATACGATGGTCTCTCTTTATACCTTTAACATGTGTTGACCTAGAGGCCATGGTGTGCAGTGCACATCTGGCTGGAGCAGTGCCTGAATGGGATTTGCCTGGGGTGGGAGACCAGCTGGGGGTGCACATATGAAGCCGGGCTGTGGAAATGCTTTGTGTATTATGAATAAGGACTTTAATGGAGACACTGACAGCTGTACTTCTCCTGCGCACAAGGCCATGCACTTTTCTACCTTTGGAACAGCCGAGCATACACATCAGATGGATGAAAAGGGGGAAGTGATGTTTGCTCTTGATATTTCAAGCACAAGCGTAGTAAAACGTGCAGAGTACACTTGTAAAAGCTAGTCCTACTGGTAAAACATAAGATAATGGTATAAGAAACATGTACCATATGCAGATGTGTTTTTGAGTGAGGTAATCAGAATACACTTTATAATAGATAGTCTATTGTAGGGTGTATAAAACTTCTCAATGCCACATTGCCTATTGTGTAGATTTGACAGCTAAGGTGTTGTTTTATCTTCTTTTCATATTCAATCAATGTACAATCTGGCACACTATGTTCTAGAACAGGGATTTTCAAATGTTTTAATGCCAAGGACGCTTAAATGATGATAGCGTATGTGTGGAAGTTATATATTTTCAAGTCAACCCATTTATACTATGTGAGAAAAATATTGAGTGTACTTTAATACATATGAATAAGTAAATAAACAAATGTTTTCAAAATTAAATAATTATATTGCCAGTGTACAAAAGCAAATTATACTATTATCTAGAAAATACTCTTGAAAGCATATCTGAGAGTAAAACCGAAAATAAATAAATAAAATTATTTATGCACATAAGCAGTAAAAGTCAAGGTTTAATACTAGATGTATTAATTTTTCCTCAATGACGCAGGTATTATATAGTTATGAGCTGTACAGGAAGCACTTTGTGCTGTCAAAATAATCATTTGTATAAGTAAGCGATGTTACCATGAGCAGTGTTTTAAAACAAAGATGATGCATGTAATAATGAATCAAGATATTCAACTTTTCATATGCAAACTACAATGACAGTGATGCTAAAGAGCACATCATTTAGGGAAGAAACGCACTCACAGTTATCACCAAAAGCCATAAAAATAGCAAGTGCAAATAATGAACTAAATATGAATTAACAAGATCAATGAACAAGAAAAATGAATCAATGGCATGTCGAAAAAGGTTGCTCTATGGTTTCCAAGGGAAGATTTCCTGATCTTAACCAAAAGCACTCATGACAAGATCTGCAGTAATCTATGCATAGTGAACGCATAGCAACACGAGGCGCGCTACCCACCGCAAATAAGAGCCCACAGACACGAAGAGGCAGCCGGCATTTGCTGTGTTTGAGGAATTTGGGGATTTGATAATTTCCTGTTCTCTGAAAGGGATGGCAGCACCTGGTCGGCACAGCTGTACTTCATTTGGAGAGCAATTTGAACAGCGGAGAGGGAGGCAAGAGGAGCGCCTGCCTTGTCATTAAGGGCTGTAGAATGGCCTCTGTTTGTTAGACACATGGCACAGAGTTAATGCTTTTGAATGGGGAGACGGCCGCTGTTGATGCTGCCGTGAATTTCTCCTAAGTGCTGGCAACATCTAAAAAGCCACTCCAACAAAAAGAGAAAAGTCACATTTCCAATTTTTTCTCGTAAGCAAATGTTTTAGACGTTAATTATGAAATAATATTACACGTGGAAATAGTTTTTCAACGGTAGTTTTTTTATTGCTCACCGCGCTGCATGTTTTGTCTCTTTCTCTCCACTTTGACATACAAAAAAGCTCTCAGCATTGATCAGAAGCAAAACTTGCCTTTTCTCACAATGACAAAAACGAGGGGAAACGATTTCAAAGCTACACCAGGACAGAAATCCTGTCAATTTGGTGGTTAGCTTCCTGTCTCTCGGTATATGATGTAACTGACTTTGACGTGCACATGTGCGTGATGGCGGGGGGAGGCAAAGTACGATCAAAGGGGAGCGCTTTATCGCCACATCAGAGCTCCCCACTGCATTTTGTATTCTACCAATCTGTCCAAACAGTCTGACAAATTCCTGTGATAGAGAGTTAAGTTATTTCCTCCTCTTTTATTCAGCCACAGATGGGACCAGAAGTACTAAAGTGCAGCGTGAAAACACAGACCCACAAAGGTGAAAAGAGCTCCTGCAATATTGAGAGATTTCGGAGGGAAGTAGCAGCCTGAGAGAGAGAAAGAAAAAAAAGATGGTGTAACTTTAGAAAAAGTTAGGTATTAAAAAGACACGATAAAAGAGATTTCTGAAAAAGAGAGACGTGCTTTTGAAAAACTGGCATGCATTTGACATGAATCATGTCTTTAGAGAAATATGCAGAGTGCTGTGTTTTGATGTTTGGTGTAGTATTTTCACATGTCTGATTTGTTTGAGTTGGACTGCAAAAATAATTTTCTTCCAGGACTTTTGTCTTGCCATTCTTAAAATAAAATGATTTTTTTGAGAATCAAATAAGATAAAACATTTGGATGGAAGTTTATTGTTCTTACCCCATTGGCAATTTATTTTTTTTTTTTTTAGCTTTTACACATAAATGTAATTTTATGTTTAAATTTTTGCTATATATTTAAAAATGTAAGACTTTTTAAAATGCTATATATATTTTTAAAATGATGAATGTTTTTACTGAAAAATGAGACAAAAGTACAGATTAAGAAAATTATTTGAAAATGATGTGACTTGAAGCTGAACTTTTACATATAAGCATAAGTTATGCATATAAGATATGCATAACCCACATACTGTAGAAATGTTTTACAGTATGGTTAAAGTAACAAGAAAATGCATTTTTTATGAAGACGTGTGTAATTTATGTCACTAGTGTCATTAAATTCAATTGTCAAAATATTTTTATGAAATAGGATTCCCCAACAATCCCACTGTCTACCATTGGTCCTCAAACAGACAACCCCGCCCCCAAACTTACACCATTGGTTGAGCCAATTATGCTGCATTTGGGTGATCAAACAAGCAGAGCAATATTTTGATGGTACCAAAACATAGAAATTAACATACAAATAACTTACAATTTCTCTGCAATCAACTGGATTTTAACACCGAAAACCTTTAAATACTGTGTTATGCAAATTCCAACAAATAATACAAAATGCTGGGTTTTACGCACACATGCAGCTGTCTTTATAGATAATAGCATTGGGACATCATGGATCCTCATCATGGGTTTGAGGCCCCCTGAGGAAGCCGGTACAGCATGCTCATTGTTAATGGGGATGTTAGTGTGTCTGCAGGCAGTGTGGAGAGAGCGATCAGAGTCGGACAGAGAAGGGGGAGTTTGCACCTGCCAGGTGGAGAAGTGTTGTGAAGCTCCATCACCAGCATCCATGAGCCACACAATCCTGTGCTTCACAGATGAATTAGATGACTTACATCTGCATTGTATTACTGGAGAACACACATGCATCATCAAATTCATCTCTAATATTCTGATAATCCATAACAGGCAGGTATCAGACTATAAAGAGATAATTCACTTAAAAATATAAATTCTGTCGTCATGTACTCACCCTCATGTGGATTAAAACATTCTTTTATTGAACATAAAACAATAATCAGACTGTTCTATCCGTAAAAATGAGAGTGAATAGGGACTGAGGTCTTAAGCTCCAAAAAGGCCAAAAAAACTACCATAAAAGTAGTCTATGCCAGCGTTTCCCAAAAAACACCTGATTCAACTCATCAGCTGACACTAGCAGAGACTCCAAGACCTGAAATGGATGGGTCAGATAACGAAGACATCCAAAACATACAACGCCTGTTCCTCCAGGAACAGAGTTGGGAAACACTGGTCTACATGACTTGTGATCTGTATTTCAGGTCTTCTAAGGAAGAAATGGCTCCATGTGGACCCATGACCTTTGCTTATGTGCGTTTGTGGAGTCCAGAAGACCACAGGGTGTCGTATTTGTCATTTTAGGGTGTTCACAAGTGACCTTGTTGCAGCCACTATGCGCCCTTTGGCTGAGCCTGTCTAACTGATCCTACTTGCACCACTCGAACCAGCTAATTGTGCCTACAAGGATGCTAATGACCACAACCTCTAACATCAGTTGCTAGTGCCCCGTAAGGCCAGGGTAGTGAGGTTTACCTGCAAAACACTTACTAGCTGACTTCTGTTACATTAACCCCCTAAACCTTACTCCCATCCGGGTCACGGCACCATTGTGACTGGTCCTACTTGCACCTCTCTGAGTGTGATTCAAACCAGCTAATTATGCTAGCAAGGACTCTAATGACCATAACCTCAAGCCTCAGCGCCTAGAGCACCCTTTGAGGCTAGTGTTGTGAGGTTTGCCTGCAAAACACTTACCAGCTGGCTTCCGTTACATTAATCCCCCAAAACCTCACTCCCATCTGGGTCACGGCACCAATGTGGTTGGTCCTACTCGAACCAGTGTCAACGAGCATGCTATGTTGACTCACTAAGGATACTAAAGACCGCAGCCCCTTGTATCAGTTGCTAGCAGTTCTTAGCTGCCCTCCATTACACCTGTATTGGTGCAGACTTCACAGTGGACACTGTGTTTTGATATAGGGTCTAAAGCCATTCAGTAGTTTTTGGTCTCAAAAATGATGTGGCTTTTATTCTGTTAACTGACCTTGCTGTATTCTCTTTATTTCCTTTACCTCAAGCAGTATCACGTAACACTAGCAAACCCAATGTCATGGATTTGATTCATAACATATGCCTTGAATGTAATGAGAGTTGTTTTGGATAAAAGTGTTTTCCAAATGCATAAAAGTAAACTTCTTTGTATGCATACAGCTGAAAGTGTATTGTGAATAAGATTAGAGAGCTGTTTTGATTTTTGGTTGAATTAGTTTTACCAATGCACTTGCTAACCAAACAACTAGCTTAACAAACAATATTATCTCACAACCGTGTGGTAACTTTCCTGTGTTTAGGTGGTATGGTGCACACAGGCGGGGTAGGTGTCGAGAGGTGCAAAGGAGATGGAGTTTTGAGTCACAGAGGGCGTTTGGCTGCTCTCCTCCTCCCGTCAGATGCTCGTACCCAGACCGTGGATGTATGTGTGTGTGTGTGTGTGTGTGTGGCATGGCCACGGCCCGTCCGCAGCAGATGCGAGGCTCTCATGTCAGAATCAGGCAATGGCACGGCGGCGCTGCGGAGCCCGATCATACCTCATTGAGCCGTTTCCCCCTTAGCAGATGGCACGCTGCTGCGGGCGCTCCTCTTCCCGATAATTACCAGCCTTCGCCACAGATGGAAACGTCAGTCAGCCCTCACAGGTCCCGGTTCCTGCCATTGCCTCCGTCCACCGCCCCTCTCTACCTAGGCAAGGCACTGCCAACCCTCACCATGTGTTTTGTGACTGCTGACTAGGCAGGCAACAAAAGGAAGAGGGCGCCTCATGAATATGCATTTGGAGATTGTAGGTACGCTGAGAGGCCTCTGTGCGCTTGAGCCATTTTGACCACCGGTTCACTTTTTCGATTTCTTCAGCTCTTCAGTGACGCTCAGCCTTTTAGGCTAACATGAAACAGTACAAAACAACGTAAAAAGAGCAAAGAGCAATACTTGTGCATCGCTGATGTGCAAAGGGGCATATTTAGGAGATTAGGATAACTGTGTTTGCAAAATGGATTAATTCTAACAGATGCTGGGACAAACCCCCACTTATCTGTGATAAGGTGAGCAGATGTCCCAACTTGGCACAGGCACGCTAAGAGTTTTATTACTCTGCTTCCGAAGTATCCCAGGAGACGCTCCACACAGCAGCCGCACATAATCTACCTTAGCTGAGAACAAGACTTCAGGGTTTGCGTAGTTATTTGTCTTGCCAGTGTAAGTATTTGTGTGAAAATGTTTATAGTGTTTGAAAGTTCAAGTAGATAAGCCTAACTAATGCTTGAGCGCTGAATTGATATAGAAATGCAGTCTTAGGCAGCGCGACAGTTTCTACAGAGAAGCTACTGCATAGACAGTATCTTCTAGGATTTTTATGTATTCATTGTCAGTAAAATTGGTAGCTGAGAATTGATTGCCAGTTCAGCAATGCCCTGTAGTGTTTATCCACTGTAAATAAATAAATAAATAATGGTAAAAGACTGTAAAAAATGTTATGTTAAAAACTTATTAATTGGTCAACAGTATGTCCCATTAAAAACTGTACTAGATCTATCAGGACACATAATGCAATTTTACAGTAAAGTACTGACATAAATTGACATTCAACGCCTGTATGACTCTTTACATTTAATGTTCTTTCACTGAAATAATAATTAAATATTTCTTCTTAGTTTTTTTTCTTTTCAGTTATATACATTAGGGTTAAATTAATGTTTATTGCATTATTTTAGTGTTGTGTGTTACCATGATAGTGTTGTGTATTTGTGTGTATGACTCTGTGCACCTTTTATATAACATTTCCCTCAGCTTGTGGAAAATCTACTTGTGATGAACTTTTATCCTTCATATGACTTTCTCCTTACCACCATTATGGTGTTATGGTGGTTGTCAGTATATGTTAAAGTTCTAAAGCAAAGTTTAGCAGCAGCATGGGTTTGCTAATTCTGCATTCAAAAGGACTGTTGGATTTACTTTGGTTATTTGTTTATTACAGTTAAACTGTGAAGGTTGATCTGTAAAAATTTTTTTCCCCCTGAAATATTCTGGAATGTATGTATGTATGTATGTATACATTCATTCATTCATTTTAGTGTATTTCAGAGGAGTACCATTTTTTTATGTGCATATTATACATTCATGCTTTCATGACCACCATATTAATTAAAAGACTACATATAATATTTATAGCTTTAGAAATCACTACAAGACTATTTAAGTGAACTTTAAACGGCTTAAAGGTAATTAACAATTAAATAAATACATACATACGTACATACACCATGGAACTGTTGCCCACTTGAGGGCCTCAGCAAACTTCCAAGGGGAATGCAGGATGAAAGTATACTTAATACATTATTATTAATGTATTAGAATACTCTAACTCTGATCTAAATTAAAATATTAGATAAAAACAAGATTTAAAATGATGTAAACTAAACCAAATTAAAACAAAGCTTACAGTATAAATACACTGAAATTTATAATAACAATAATAACAAAAATAATAATTATTATTATTTGTAGACAAGGCTTCTAGGAATGTGCCTATACAAAAACTGACTTTCAAAAATAAACTCCAACCAATAATCACTGCAGTAAAATGTGTGAAAATATAGCCCCGGTTTCTCCTATATAAATTGAAACCTAAAATCTTAATGTTGAGGAGAAAAAGTTGGATATATAGTTTTGAACTACCAAATTATAATTTCCTTCAAATGTAAGAGAACTGTGGACAAAAATTCATTATGTAACAAAATGATGTACTTGTACACTATATATCGTGTATGATATTTTTGGCAGCCACCTGGCGTCTCAAGTGATTCAACACAATGAGAAAAAGTGAATACCCCAGCTCTAAATTTATGAGGTGTTCTAGATGTAAGCTTCACTTTCTATGGAGAGCCACAGGAACGGCAGAAATGACTCATAGGTGGTATGTAAGAAGAAAATTCACAGTGAGCTCAGGTGACGCTCTCTGCATCGTGTCATTGTTGCAGTCTGGTTGCAGCACATAGGTGTTGATGCGACCGCCGCAGGAAAACCATTAGCATCAAACTAGGACTGAGTCACCAATACAGTGAAGACAGATTCAGACTCTTCTAGATACACCAGCATTCAACAAGATGCAGATAAAGTCGAGTCTTTGTTGATGAAAACCTCTCCTAAGGCCCTTTGATTTGCTTATGAATAGCTTCTTTTTATTTTTTGCATTATTAAATAAGTATTAAACTGGATGAAGCTCAAAAATTCTTGCTCTCCAGACCCACCCAAAAGTTTCTGCATTACAAGAACTTAGCATAATACAGATCACATGGAAACAAAACACTTTAATAAGTACACAGCTACTTCAGTTCTCAAAAACAACACAGCAATTCTAGTTATTTCTAATTTATAAAAGGGCTGGACTACCGTAACATGTTTTTGAGACTGAATCTGCTTTTTGTCTGAACTACTAAACAAACAACATGAGCTCATGCATAATTTCATTCAGCAGAATTTCAACAAGGTACAAATCCTGCTTAAAAACAGTTTTGCAAACAAACCTGCGCAGTGACAACTGATGCAACACATTAGCAACACACATTAAAGAGAGAACACAGCATGCCATTAGTAGAACCTCTTTCATTCATGTCCCTCCTCAAAGACGTAACCTTATTATTTCAAATATCCTGGGGCATCACATGTTCATTCAAATTTCAGAGATAGCTACGTTTGTTCCCCGCCTTTCTCTGTGAAACTTTCTAAGCTACGCCAGAGAGTTTGCATCAGCACTTCCATACACTATTAATCTATGAACTGAAACTGATATCATTGGTGAGCAGCAGTTTATTTATATAGCAGTCTTTGTTTATTCGGGTAATTTGTTCGTCATTTGTAGTTGTCAACTGTCAGCTGATGCATTTAGCCTCACAAATGACACAACATTGCAACTGGATTCGAAAATGACTCAAGCCAGAACTGAAGCCAAATGTAGGAGCTCATGCACTACAGGCCATGTATTAATCCAGTTTTAAGAACTAAACTTTGATGTATTAAAACAGAAAACATTTATTTTAAAATTTAGTAATATTTCACAATATTACTGTATTTTTGATCATATAAATGCAGTCTCCTTTCAAAAATATTTAAAAAATCTTACTGACCCCAAACCTTTGAACAATTGTAATGCATAAACCATGGCAGCAATCTACGCCATGAGGCAGTGCATTGTGGGATAGAGATGCATTGTGCGATACAGTAGTGCACATTTTTGCATGTTATCTGGATATACCATACCTACAGAAACTAACATACTGCAAAAAAATACATTCTGCTGAAGTAGTGTGGCAATGTGTTATCTAAAGGGGTCATATGACGTTTCTAAAAAGAACATTATTTTGTGTATTTGGTGTAATGCAATGTGTTTATGTGGTTTAAGGTTCAAAAAAGACATTATTTTCCACATACTGTACATTATTGTTGCTCCTCTGTGCTCCGCCTTTCTGAAACGCGTCAATTTTTACAAAGCTCATCGTTCTGAGAAGCGAGGCTTGCTCTGATTGGCCAGCTACCCAGTGCATTGTGATTGGCCGAACACCTCAAGCGTGTGACAGAAATGTTACGCCCCTTACCGTATTGTGATGCCGTGTCCCGGCGCGATGACACAAAAACAATAAAACCCATTATAAACGAGGCATTTGTTGCATCCAGTGAGGACATAATTACTGATTATAATGACTTATACTGTCTTTTTACACAAACATTACCATGTCTGCATTTGTTATCGGAGAAACGACAAACAACAAGAGCTACTCTACACAGCTCAAAACTCGCGTTTGAATAGTCAGTGGCAAATTCTTTAAATAAGAAAACGTACGTACAGGCTGTGAGTCAGAAGCGCCAGACTGTCCTTGCAAAGTTGGAATTGCCCCACTTTATAGAAACAGCCTTTGTGCATAGCTGGCAGGCTACTCCCAGGTTCAGGAAATAGTCCTCCGTAAAATGCGCTGCACACAGTCTAATATTTGGGTTGAACTGCTCTGGAACAGCGCTGTAAATACAGCTTAACCACTGATTTCTAGTTGTGTCCTCTTTTGGAAGCCCAAACAAAGTACTTTCGCTTTCAAAATGAAACAGCGTCTCCAGGACATGACGCAAGCGGCAGCAATAATACTACAGCGAGAATAATAGTTCCGCCTTCTTTCATTGCGTATACATTTGGGCGGTGTTTTGCAAATCTTCCCACACCGTGACGTAGACATGTGGGGGCGTGTTTAAATGAGCCGTTTTAGGAGGGTGTGGTCAAGTCTTAACTTTTATAAAGAATATCTCTTTGGTTTTGAGACTTTAGTCTTTGCAACTTTAGGGATCTTATCTGTGCACAAACAGCTTGTAACACTCCAAAAAGAAAAGAAAACTTGAAATCGCATCATATGACTCCTTTAAAAAAAACAGCCAACTATTGGTTCTTTAAATAGAAAGGCGGGACTTCATTTCCCACAGCTGCCATGTTGTGTTTTATAATTTCTTCCATGCAGTTTTACCAACATTATGCTGTCTCTGCCAAAATGTTTTCCTGTGTATTGTTATCTATGGCCAAAAACATATATATCATTACTTAAATTTTATTTAAATGGCCTTTGTACCTTTAAATTTGAATAGACATCTTCATGTACCACCACAGTTTGCCTGCACTTCTTCTAAACTGCACTAAAAATTACATTGCTTTTGTAATACATTTTGTATTACAAAGTTCTTTTCACCCCAAAAATTCAATTATTTACTAACCTGTTCAATGCAAAACATCAATTTTCCACAAAATGCCAATTCTTATGGTATTTTAAAGGTGCTTCCTGTCTTTTTAATAGATGCTGACAGTATAAAACACCATCCAACACCAATGAATGGAAAAACAGCTCTGAGATTCTGCAAGGAAGATGAAAGAAAGTCAGTCATTTGGCTTTGAAAAATGTACTAGAACAAAATGTAAATTTTTGGACAAATTATTCATTTAACATTAACTGTCTAATGCATATATGGTTGATATAAGAGTGTGGAAACAGATGTAGTATGTATGGCAGTGAGTGTTTGAGGATGGGATGATGTGTCGTGTGTTCCTCTCATAACACTGAAGAATCATTGTGGAGCCTCATTTTGATTCCCACCCCATTATGCAGATTGTATGAGTTCAGATGGGGAATATAAGTGCAAAGGCCACAGCCCTCCTTTAAGCCTGGCAGAAATTTGCACTTAAAAGCCATTTGTTGCAGACAATAGCACAGGTGCAGTGTCCTTGACAGCGCTTCATTTTCTCCTGTGAGGCAGAAAGTTGGAGTCACACCTGTTTGGTCTTGTGTTCCCTCTCACTCTCTTTCTCTCAGTGTGTCACTCGCTTTACAAAAAGCACTGTGGTCGTACCATGGTGGTATCAAATGGTAATATTATGGGACACATGGTAAATTATTACCATTTATGTACCATGGTATTTATTGTACTCCAATTTTCTTTTGGGTTCACTATCTGTCTACTTGTATAATGTGGTCTGTGTACATATATTAACATCTAGAAGAGTTCACTATATCTTACTAAATAGCAATTTTCTTCATAAATTCAGACTCTGTGTTCACATTAGTTCAAGTGCCGCTGTTTGACTGCTTGCCACCAGACCAGCAGGATTGACCTCTGCTTTAATCTGCTGTCCGTTAAAATCATCATTTGACTTAAAACCATATTTTTACGATGTTGATTAATCGCCCCCCAGTATGTTTGCAGAATCTTGCATTTGACAGATTAATAGCTGTCCATATGCTATTTGTGGCTTATTGAGGCTGTGATGTGATTTTCATTATGACACTTTACATAGCAGAACTCACTCACATTGATTAAAATCCATCAATGCATGCACTTTAGAAGAGATTAATCTTAAAATAATCAACAATGGAGATATGTTCATATGCTGAGAGGATTATTGGGAGCAAATCCTTGCACTTGTTTTGAGGGCTCTCAGGACTTTGGCCAAGTGACAGTTGTGCTTGTTCACTTTCAGGGTCACAACTTTGCCTGTGCTCATGAAACATTTATTGAAACTACAAACTCTGTTAATAAACTTTTCAAACGCCTCATTAATAGAGAAATTCTGATGTAAAATTGTTTTTGAAAAGGTCAGTGTCATCAGGTTTTAGGTCTGTCAGAGTTAACAAATTAATGCATGCAATTAATTAAATATTTTTTAAAGCATTTTTATCAAAATTAACATTTTTAATTTTAACAGTTTTATATTGTTCTATAAAAGTCCCTTGCACCTGTTTATCATTGTAAATGATGGAGAAAGTCCAACTTTACAGGTTATTTATTTAGAAATCAAACCTAGACAAAGCATTTAACAAAAGGATAGGCAATATTGTGTAGTGTGATTAATTAGTGGTGTAATAGTGTAATAATTTAATCATTCATTAAAGTAAAATATCACCCATGATTAAAACACCATAATTCATAGACATTTACAGTACCATTCAAAATTTGGGGTCAGTTAGTTTTTTGTTTTTAATACGATGCAGCAAGGACATTATATTGATCAAAATTGATAGTAAAGTCAGACAGTTATAATATTACAAAATATTTTTAGTTTAAATGACTGCTGTTCTTTTCAAACTTTCAAAATACTAATCAACGAATCTTGAAAAAGCGTATCTGTTTCCACAAAAACATTAAGCAGCACAACTGTTTTCAACATTGATAATAATAAATGTTTCTTGATCAGCAAATCTGCATATTAGAATGATTTCTGAAAGATCATGTGACTGAAGCTGCTGAAAATTCAGCTTTGTCTTTAGAGGAATTTTTAAAAAATATTTTAAAAATACATTAAAATTGGAAAAAAAAAATTTTAAATTGTAGTAATATTTTACCATATTAGTGTTTGTACTGTATTTTTCACCATATAAATGCAACCTTCTTCCAAAAACTTTTAAAACTCTTACTGACTCAAAACTTTTGAATCGTTGTGTATATAACGGGCAAACCATGGCAACAATCTATGCCATGAGTTTTCACTGAAGTGAAAAGTTGAGCATAATGCATTGTGGAATACAGTAGTAGTGCACATTTCTGTACATTATCTGGGGATTCCACACATATAGAAACTGGTGCAAACAATACATACTGCTGAAATAGTGTGATTAGTATGGTAATGTATTATCAAAATTCAGCTTTGCCATGACAGGAATAAATTACATTTTAAAAAATACAAAAAATAAAAACAGTTTTCTTGGAGCTAAACTCATCAGTGTTCTAACTAGAAAAGTATTATGAGATTAATTGCAATTATAAATTTTAATAGCTTGACAGTCCTCATTTAAAAAAAAAAAAAAAGTTTCCCGTAGATAATTTTGTGTTCCTTAATCTAATGCAACCATTTCTGTCAAAGAAATAGATTTAAAGCTCCTGTGCCTCTCTGACCTGATAACTAGGCAGTGAAGCAACGGTTAACAACATTTACACAGCGAGAAAAAGTGAAATAGAGAGTGAGAGAAAGAGAAAAAAAAGATAGGTGACCTTGTTACCAGTCGGGCTGAGTTGGACAGGCTGGTAGGAGGTTCGTGTCTACGGGGAAGGACAGACAGATGCTCACTCTTTTTCCCAGGGTGAGACATCTCGCCCGGCACAGGCAGCAGACAATCTGGCCCTAGCAGCTGTAACCCTAATGATCACTGGTATGCATGCACCTGACCCCAGCTAACGCCGCCCCAGCCCGCCTGCACCCCCGGCCCGCCAGTCTCCTCTTTGACCTACAGCAGCTCCAAACTCTGTGAAAACACACACACACAGACACAGACACACACACACACACACACACACACACACACAGACAGACAGATGAGCCCTATAGTATGGAGCTCCGGTGCTCAGGCAAGTGGAGGGAGGATAGAAAGAGAAACCGAATCGAGCCTTTCCCCACAGTTCACCCATGATCCTGTCTGAGCTGTTTATCTGAATGCTCCCATACTGCTCTCCGGTGGCCCAGGGGCCCCGGCTCCATCCGCATGCCAGCAGCCCGCTCTCTAAAGCGGATCCCAGCGAGCGAGCTGATAGCTGCCGCGCTCCTACCCTGATCCCAGACCATCAGAGAGAAGAGTTATGAGTGTTTGTGCGGGATTAATTACACGCCGTCCGCCGAGGAGTTACGCCCATAGGGACGCTAGCTGACCACACAATGTGCTGAACTGGGGTGCAAGTGTGCACTGATGAAATTAGCTGTTGTTTCACTTCTTCCACAAAGGAAAGAAAGGACATTTTATGCTTTATTTAGAGGCGAAATTCATTTTTTTAAACAAATAAAGTGTTGATTGTTATGCTAAACGACAGAAATATTGGCTTTTTATAAATGGATATTTTTAAAGATCACAATCACAGGAAAAGCATCATGTTTGGACTCGTTCCCCACGCTCAGACGCTCAGCAGCTAAGACCAGATGCGATCACTTCAAAAGGGGGTGCTAGTTAGCTGCTGTCAGATCTGCCTGTTGGCTTTGCGGAGAGCGAGCAGAGATCAGTGTGTAGATTAGCCGGTGCACGCCACATGTCTTTACCAGGCTAATTCTAAAACTTCAAACCTTTTCAGGCGCAAATCAGAAGCGGATGTTACAACAGGCACCTTTCCTCACCCCTTTTTCAGCCATCCTGATCATTTGGCTGAATAATCGGGATTTGTTTTGATGAAACTACACTGCATTGCTAATTTAAAGTCTCATCTGCCTGATAGCAGATACCCATGATCGGCTCGCGCTGATGAAAAGATCTCGAGACTTTACTCGCGCTTTGATTTCCAATGTATTCTCGAACAGACTGAAGGGAATGACTGAAAGAAATGTCTGCTGTTGTGTGCTGGCCAAGCCTGCAGCCTGACTGCTGCTCTGTGTATCTGTCTGCTTTGGATAGCACATGTGACACAGACATTTCCCAGTCATTGTGACGGGCGACTTTTCCAACAGTTTTTATTTAGGCGTATTTACATCGAGACAGGCCGACCTCTTTCAGCCGTAAGAGCGGGGTTGTGAATTGTTGTTGGGTAATGTCAATCTGTCACCCTTGACAACCGTGGTATTTACATAATGCCTTCTCCTTTTGTGGGTTAAACAGGCAATGTGAGCATATGGTACAAAAATCCAAAATATAAATCATTATCATGGTTTGCCGCGCTGTGTCAGGAGCAAACCTAAAATGAACCTCAATGCAAAGAAATAATAAGTAATATATATATATATGTGTGTATATATATATATATATATATATATATATATATATAGTATATATTGGGAGAAACAAGGCTCATGGTTTCATGTGTGCTTAGTTAACTGTAAGATTACTGTAAGTGCACTTGAGAGGCTCTCAGCTCAAGGGCCTTAATTTAAATGGTAATAACACTGTCCAGAGTCCAGATGCTGTTATTATTATCCCTGTATATTTCCAAACTCTCACTCTTCCAGCAGTATCATTTATTAACATAATACTTTTCCTGGCTCTGGATGCAAAGACTGTGCCTATCAGTAACAAATTCGGATGCCTCTGCAAATGAACACACTGCAAGTAAGCACATTCACAGTGATTAAATTATAGAATCAAAAAATTAGGGATTTTTTTTTTTTTTTTTTTAAATGTTACTACAACCAGCTTGTTGGATTTTTTTTTTTTTTTTTTTTTTTTTGTATTTATTTAGGGGAGTCAAAATGCAATTATTATCATTATCTTTTTATATATATATGCCTGTCATTTGAAATTATATATAATTTGAATTACCTATTAGTATTAATGAACATAATTAAATATATTAAACATTGCAATATATTTCTAGTATTAGTTCTAATTAAATATTAAAAAATCTATAAGTCTATCCCTTTTTTGTATTTTTTTTTTACTATAAATATATATTGCATATAAATAAATATTAAAAACAGATAAATATTTGATCATACAAAAGTGACTGTAGTCTACATGAATGGATCGATAAAGAAACTTTTTTGCCCTTTCATTTTTTTTCTTGATTGTAGGCCCAAGAGCCCTGTTTTGACCCCTTTGAATTCTCCTCTTAAAATGTCTGAACATCTGGTGAGTCTTGTCAATGTTTAGAGAGACATCAATGACCAATCCTGAGATTGTTGGTTTATAAATGGCCGCCCTTGTCTGTGGACAGACATACACACGCATCCACTTCACAAAAACACGACCAGAATCCCAAGGAGGACTCATCTCTGCTGGCATGCTTTTTATCAGCCCGCAACTCACGTCATCCAGTGGTACAGTACATTACTAAATTAGTCCCAGTATCAGCTGTTATCTGTTCCTGCTAAGGCTGCCAGGGCTGGGCCGCTCTCTCCTCCTTCACCCCTCCACCAGCTGCAGCTCGCTGAAGGATCCCAGGCGGTCATGATCTTCAGCTGAGCCTCTACAGACTTTCACTCCACAGGCCCAAAGAAAAAAACCCTTTCTTCCTTTAAAGGCTGCAAACGTAGCCGCAATGTATAAAAACATACCAGCATAAATTATACATATGTATATCAAATGCCAAGTTGGAATGATCTGGGATGGGTAACACTGGAACATGCTCTCATGCACTTTATTTTCAACCGATAACAGATGTGTCTACTTGACCCTTCCCGCACCGTATGACAGGAATGACTACATTTATCGCCCTGGCAGGCATCTGAACAAGCTACACAGAGGAGGCGAAAGCAGACCAGAGACGAGAAAGAAGAGGAAAAATGGAGCCAGAGAAGTTATCGGATGACTCACGCATTTCCTTCTTGTGACGTCGTGACCAAATACCTTCTCTGACTTTGTTGAGTCCATGCTTCATATTTCAGATGTTAGTTCATGATTGGCTATTGGAGCATGGGCCGAGGGTTAACAGGCCTCGTCCCGCTTTCCAGACTCTGAGCAGGAGGTGAGGGCGCACCATGGGGACATGGTGGCGTGTGGAAGAAGCCAACGAGTGCGGCTGACAATCTGTGCCAACCTGAACTGAGCACTGCCATTCAAACATAAATAAAGTCGTTTTGGCAGCATACATCCACATGCGCTAATTGCGCTTGCCAAGGATATTTCCTCTCCATACTGTAGCCCCCCGTCCACCTCCTCCTTCACGCAACGTGTCCGACAAGAAATATTGAGGTTTATCTTCGGTACAGTAAAGATTTAATCAAGGTTGCAAGGAAACCTCATGATCGGCAAATTTCATCAAAATTCCTGTCGTATTAAATTTATTTTACTCGCTAATATGATTATATAATAGGAACCAATAAACAACAAACTGGTTGATGGTTTTTTAACGATTTGAAAATGATAAACATCCCCTCCGATTCTGTCCTGTCAGGTCCTGTAAATTATTAATGGAGCTGCTGAATGGAACGTATTTATGCGCTCTGGCCATGTCTTCGGCGGTCCTCACAGCTGTATTTCCTGATTTCTTGTTGTGCAGCCTGAGGCGGACTTTGCAGAGCCCAGAAATAAATGGGGGGCGATTAGGGGCTGAACTGCGGTGCTTTTTAAGCAACATTCACACTGCTGATGGCGCCCTAACCTCGGGACACTGGGAAAGAAAATCTCCCGTCGCTATGGCAACACAGCACTTTCTTCGCCAAGAACTTGACCTGCTCCTTCTACGAGCAGCTAGACTGCCAAACAGGCTTTCCCCCCCCCTGCTACCCACCACCGACGCAGCCCCCAGCTCTCGTGGCTTCTGTCTCCGCTTAGATAGCCCTCTTGCTTGTAATGCAAGAATCCTCCATAAGCTCCAGTTAAATTTGCTATCGCATTAGGCCAGTATTGGCGCTAATGCTCTAAGATGAAAGTTGCAGCAAATGTGTGGGGAAAACCGCTGAAAACTTCTGTTGCGTTAGCAATAGTCTCCTTCCAAATTAGAAAAGTGCTTGTGCGTGAATAAGAAGAAATAATGTCCAATTTATTCGTTGGATAATCTAATTAAGGATTAGTGCAGGAACAGTATCCAAAACCTCGGCTTTTCAGGAACAGTGCATTCCGGTTTCCCTGGCACACGCCCTTTGGTCCTGAGAGTCAGGCTAATGTTTCCATTGAAGTGTGGAATTTTTCCGGCTGTGGCCATCTAACCCCCTGCCCTGAGAGGAGAGTGCAACAGGAAGTGACACATTAGAGGAACAAGCTCCTGCCTTGTTAGTTAATGTAATGAAAGGCAGACAAAGCCTGGCCATTAACACCAGTGGGGATTTGTCTGTTGATAAGGCCTGACAAGCACGACTGTTTGGCGACCCTTTTCCCATGGCCTTTGATAATAGATGTGAGTGGCGACTCTCTCTCTCTCTCTCTCTCTCTCTCTCTCTCTCTCTCTCTCTCTCTCTCTCTCAGTGCTCAGATACGCCCTTGGTAAGCAATTAAAACCAGATACAACCTTCAGGCAATGTCCTCGCAACCCGGTCCCACTGAAAACAAACTGTATTCCACTCTATTACCTCACAGTGGGAATTAACAGCATGTCTCTGATGAGTTCTTCAAATGCTGAGTGAATTAATAATCTTCTAATACATCAATAGTGTGGGTGAGGAATAACTGCTATTTGCTGTCCATGTGACTGTCGTAAGCATCCATTCGGTGATGCCAGAGAAATACTTGCGCATGTAGAACCATAGCTACTATTCACGGATCCATGTAAGCTGATGAAAAACAATGACCTCAGCGGTACAACCACGCCAGCCCTAACTGGGTTTGTTTTCATTGATATCATTGTAACGTGCTGATTGAAATGTGATATCCTCATGTTCGTCGACTTGCACTGTCTGTTTCTCTGGTCTTCGCTGAAGTCATGTGCTAATTAGCAATCAGTGTAACATCTCAAAACAAAGCCCTGCGAGTTTGGCTCACGCGTTCTTGCCTCAGACTTGGCAAAAAGCTTTCTGTCGTCAGGTGAGATGTAGGTCACTTCTATTCTCTTCTTCAAAGTGTAGCTACATCAGATTTGTAATGTTCTCGGAGACTACATGAGCTGGGATGCTTCATTTGAGCTATTTGACTGAATGAGAACAACACTGCGGACTTTCTTGTGGTGAGTGATAATTACATTAATGCAAAATAGACCTCATAGTCCCTGTTCCAAAACTTAACCTCACTGCTTACTGCCTACATTGCTAACTACCTTATAAGACGGCATGCTGATGGAAATAAAATATCATAACCAACTTGTTTATAATGCTATACGCAGGTATCAAATCTGCCACTTAAATAGCATTGCTGTCGTATCATAGCATGTTAATAAGCTAACAATGCAATGCTTTAATAACCTTAAACAATGCAAAACTCATGTTAATATTGTGTGACATATTAGTAAGCTATACAATTAAAGGGATAGTTCACCAAAAAATGAAAATTATGTCATTAATTGCTCACCCTCATGTCGTTACAAACCTGTAAGACCTTTGTTCATCTTTGGAACACAAATTAAGATATTTTGATGAAATCTGAGAGCTTTGTGACCCTGCATAGACAGCAAAGCAACTACCACATTCAAGGCCCAGAAAGTTAGTAAGGACATAATTAAAATAGTCCATGTGACATCAGTGGTGAGCAAAAAAATAAATAAATAAAAAATAAAGACTTTATTCAACAATTTCTTCTTTTCCATATCTTGTCTTTGATGTGCGTACATGATATTACACGGTGAATAATTAATGATAGGATTTTTATTTTTGGGTAAACGATACCATAAAATATATAAATTATTTCATTACAATTTAAAACAACAGTTTTCTATTTTGCATACATATATTTAATTATTTAATATATTTTAATATATCTTTTGTGATGGCAAAGCTGAATTTTCAGCAGAGATCCTTCAGAAATCAGAACAATGTAACAAAAAAGTCTTTACTGTCACTTTTGATAGATTTTTCTTTGCTTAATAAAATTATTTTCTTTTAAAAAAAATAATCTTATTGCTATTTTGTTATATTCTAATATTTGGGATATTAATAAAAGCATACTTTTGCAACCTACTGTCTGTAGCCATCTTCACTTTAGGACCATATATATAACAGCTAAAATGATATCTAGGTAGACAGCAGTAAGCTTCGGAACAGAGCTAATTTGTATTCATCTGCCTGTCTATAACATCATCAGCCTTTAGCGAAGTCCTTATTTTCCCACTGATAAATCAACGTACTATGTTTTTTTAGTGAAAAATCAGAATGCTACACATTCAAACATTTCCTTCAAACTCATTCTCCCATTTTAATAACAAGTATGAAACAAACCATTCAAAAGTCCATTGCACTCTGTGCATTAGTCAGGGCCAGTGAGGCCTGATACATGGCAGGTGCACTTCCTGTTTTTGTAATTAGAAACAAATTAGGTTAGAGTGCTTTTTCAGGCTGTGCACTGAGGGCCAATGCTCTCTGCCCCTCCAGGCACACTCACACTCACACACACACACAGACACACAAACACATACAGAATTACACATGACACCACGCTGACAGCCAAATGGTGAAAACCTCCACCGCGGCTGCTCGCGAAAAGAGCTGCACCTGGAAAATTCATACAACTATTTTTTCATAATTAAAGTTAGCTCCATTTGTCTCCGGCACAAAGAGACAGATGAAGTGAAAGGCGGCCTGTGTTCGCACAAAGAAAGGGGCTGCCGTTGGTTTGGAGCAGGATGCTCTTCCCCCTTCTTGTTTTGTGTGCAGGCCTAATTGAACACTGATGGATTTACATTAATTTCCTGCCCACACCTGCTTCCTTTATTTCGCTTCAAGATAGCGCAGGAGAGCGATGTGCCTCCACGCCATTATGACTAATGGACGACCACGGTGAGCAGGTTTCTGTAGGAGAGAGGAGCCTGTCACCATAGCGAACTTCTCACACCGCTTCGATATGGAGGAGCTGAAGCCTGGCAACACATGGACCTGGGAATTTCAGACATGTGAAGGCTCTTTGCCTGGGCCGCAAATACAGAGCAACAACAACGTGTTACCAAGGACTTATCAGACCTATTTGTGAGGGGTAAAAAAGGGTAAGGCTGTTAAGTCAAAGCAGAAGGTATTTTGAAATGTTAATAAGATGAAACCCTTTTTGTGGGATATTTTTTCACATGCATTCCATTAATCTTTCAAAAATAACAAACAACTGGCAAAACTGCACTGAGAAGCCAGGGAATACAGCATCTAAGGGGTCAAGGTTAGCATGTTAGCATGCTAATTAGCCACTGCTAGTAGAGGCTGTAATATTTCTCCATTGGCAGCAATTCAAAACGAGCTGTGAAATATATATGTGACCCTGGACCACAAAACCAGTCTTAAGTCGCTGGGGTATATTTGTAGCAATAGCCAACAATACATTGTATGGGTCAAAATTACAGATTTTTATTTTATGCCAAAAATCACTAGGATATTAAGTAAAGATCATGTTCCATGAAGATATTTTGTAAATTTCCTACCGTAAATATATCAAAACATAATTTTTGATTAGTAATATGCATTACTAAGGACTTCATTCGGACAACTTTACAATGGAAAGCTTATTTATTCAGCTTTCAGATGATGTATAAATCTCAGTTTCAAAAAATTGACTCTTATGACTAGTTTTGTGGTCCATGGTCACATGTAAGCATATAGGGGGAAAGGGAAAGGGAAGTGGTGTGTGGCCAAGTATCGTGACCCATACTTGGAATTTGTTCTCTGCATTTAACCCATCCAAGTGCATGCACACAGTGGTGAACATACGCCCGGGGAGCAGTTGGGGGTTTTGGTGCCTTGCTCAAGGGTCTCACCTCAGTCATGGTATTGAGGTTGGAGAGAGTGCTGGTTATTCACTCCCCCCACCTACAATCCCTGCTGGACCCGAGCCTCGAACCCACAACCTTTGGGTTATAAGTCCGACTCTCTATCCATTAGGCCACGGCTGCCCCTATAGCTAACATATCATTATAGTATATGATGTAGGATATTATTATATCATTATAGTATATGAAGTAGGAATGCTAACTGATACCATCATGCCTGGAAGGAGGATCAACCAATCAGATTTAATCTACAATTTACCTATTGTGTCTGCCCACTTTCTCAGCAGCACTGGTTTTGGAAGTATTTTTCCCATAGGAATTTATAAATATGAACCAAGCCAATAAGCTACGAGGTGAATCACAACATTATAAACTTTTACTTGAACTAAAAAAGTATTTGAAATCAAAAAGACAAAGGTACAAGACTGTAAGGCAGTCATTTTGTAAGGACTTAATGGCTTTAGTGAGGGAAATAACTGCAAATGAAGCACTGTAAATGACATGATAAATTTAAAGATGCCGAAATATTAATATAACAACTATTCATTTAAAGTTGTTGATTATATAGAAACAATATATTTTAAGTTTATTGCAAAATATAAGTATTTATTCGCCACAACTCACTGATTGGTGAATTTTCTTTATAGCATTATGGGTAATGTAGTTTTCAACACAAATTCAGCTGTTAAACACAATTGCTTTAAAAACAATCTGAAATAATGTAAATGAATGGCTACAACATCGATTAACAACCCCAGAGCTCACAACAGGTCTGTCGTAAATAGGGTTGGGTACCGAAACCCGGTACCAATATGGAACCGGTACCTATGTAACCGGCAGGGGCGGACTGGGTCTAAAAAGTGGCCCTGGACTTTCTGGCACAGAGAGGCCCACCACACCCGGTCCGCAACACACCACACCATAAACCCACCAGCTAACATATAACACAATTCAGAAATAAAAATGCTGTCTATTATTATTATTGAAATTATTATCATTAACATTAATGAATGACTGGCACTTTTTTACATTATAATTAGTCTTTTCTGGTTTATATGACAAATAGTAAATAATTTAGAAGAATTTTTACACATCTTTTTTAGAGGGACAGTTTAATATCACTAACGTTAAATATAATATCAGTCCACAATGCTCTGCTTAAAAGACTTGGAATGTAGTGCAGAATGTAGACTGTTTTTTATGGTGCCTTTCTATTGGTCCTTTAGAAATCATTCTAAGATACTGATTTTCTGCTTAAGAAACATTTCTGATTATTATCAATGTTGAAACCAGTTGTACTGCTTCATATATTTATGGAAAATGTGATACATTACTATTTAGTCAGGGTTATATTAAAAACATATACTTTTATTCAACAAGGTTGCATTAAATTGATTTAAGTGACAGTAAAGTTATTTATACTTATTACAAATGAATTATATTTCAAATAAATGTTGTTCTTTAACTTTGTATTCATTAAATAATCATGAAAAAGCTGAAGTATCACAAGTTTCCACAAAAATATTAAGTGAAAATAGTTTTCAGTATTGATAATGATGAAAACCATTAGTAATAGGCTAAATGATCACAAATAATTACTGATAATAATTAGGCAGCAAAACAGCATATTAGAATGATTTCTGAAGATCATGTGACACTGAAGACTGTAGCAATGATGCTGAAAATTCAGCTTTGATCACAGAAATAAATTACATTTTAAAATATCTTCCATAATCCAATATTTTAAGTGCAATATTTCATATTATTTATTTGAACAAATAAATTACTAAATAAAGTCTTAATTATTTCAAACATTTGATCGCTAGTGTGTATATAAAATAATGCATGTGAACTAGCAAATTATATTTGTATTAATATAGGTTATATCACTTTCCTAATCACAGCACTTGAAAGCGAAAGTCTTCAGATACAGTGTTCTAGAGTTAGTTTGAGAATGATATTTTACGTTTTATTATTACCACCGACCGCGCGCCGAGCGCGTTTTCACTGTCTTCAGGAGTATTTCTGCTTCTTTCCATAAACAGCTAACCCGTTTCAGTGCCCCCGGAGGTTTTCACGCACTGAACATCCTCTCGCAGTCGCGTTCAGTTTGTACGGGTCCAATTAAAGTGATTTGGAAAACGACGAGGCTCAGAACGAGGCTGAAGCATCTTTAAGAGCGCGCGCATCTCTCGGAGAGCGCGAGCAACATATGTGCTGCCTCTGAAGACTCGGTACAGCACCTCAGTGTGTCTGAAAACGCTTGAAAAAACGTTTCGCCCGACTGCTGAAAACTTTCGAGGAATATTTACGAGCGTTTTGAAGGGATTTCCTGTCAGTAACACTGAGTAACACTAATACTTTTGGAGATATTTAGAGGACGGAATACGAAGCGAACGCTGCGTTCCGAGGGGAATCACATTTACGCTCCTTCAGTTATAAGCTTCTTCTTTGCGGACGGAAGTTTCTGAGTTTTCTGACGGAGAAAATGGGCATAACTGGTTATTTTGAGCTGCAGTGGAAATGCCTGGTTGTTGTGGCTCTAAGACTGCTGTTCCTTGTGCCCGCAGGAGTGCCAGCGAGAAGCGGAGAATCTTATTTAAAGGACAACATCACTGTCAGACAAGGAGACAGTGCTGTCTTGAAGTAAGTCAATGATTATATTATTTACATTATGATAAGTGTGTGTATATATATTGTTATGTGCTTTTTCATTTTAAATGCTTTTTGGACCGTCTTGCAAAGATTAGAATGTTTATTTAATCAGTGATGTGGTTAGAAGGTGATGTTTAATCATTTTAGTTAAAGATAAACTCGTGAATTTCCCTCTTGGGGACAATGAAGTTAATCATCATCATCAAAATCAAGTGTTCGTGTTTAATTTTTATTGAACTATAAATATTATTATTAGCTGTTTGCACGTCTCATTTTTCTGCTGGAGTTGTTTTGTGAATCCGTGGTGAGATGCAATCGTCTGGTAATGCAATCAGCATGCAGTCTGGTCTATGTAATCAGCTTTGGTGGCCTATTTAGATAAGTAGTTCATCAACAAATCAAATTTAAGTTCGACTCAATTCTCTGTTCCCTCTCTTTCAGTCACTCTCCCTCATGCCTGATTTCTCATTCCCCCTTACTCTCAGTCACACAGACACACTCTCATTTGTGGACGCCCACATGCACTTACAGTAGCATCATTGTTTTCTTACTTTTCCTCTAATGGTTATTCCGTGAAGTTATATAAATGTGGGTAACAAGGCAGTCGTTTTTCCTGTAGGGGGATTGAGAGTAAAGTATGCCTCTTTCGTTTTCGCTTTTGCCTTTGCCTTGCGTGTGGTACCAAACGCAGTGGGGAACGTTTTGTGTAGCATGACACAGTGGCCTGTGCTTGTGTCCTTTGACGCTTGGCTCCAGAACCTCTGTCTAAATGAATGTTATTTTTGTCTGGAACAAAACTGCACAACAAAACTGCTGAGGACGGCAACAGTCCGTCGATCTATATAGCGGAGTTTGATGTATAAAAAACCCCCGTCTTTTGAATAAAGAGACATTTATGTGCAGAATGCTTTTGTGTGTGTGTGTGTGTGTGTGTGTGTGTGTGTTCCTAACAAAATATGCATGCATCCATGTGTGGATGGATGAATGAATGAACAGACAGATAGACAGACAGACAGATAGATGGATGGATTGATGGACAGACAGACAGAAAGACAGAAATAATAAATACAGTGGAGAACTTCATTCTCTTAAAGATGCTATTTAGTTGTTCTCTTACAGTGTTGCAGCTAGTTTTAATTTATATATTTATTTTGAATATATGTGATGGATATATATACTTATGTGTGGGGTTGCATGTGTGCCCATTACTTTACACACACACACACACACACACACACACACACACACACACACTGTATACATACTGTATACATACATACATTCATGTACATACTGTACTGTAAAAAGCAAATAAGGCCCTCAAGATTGTTATATTTTGTATAAAGAAATATATATAGATTCATTCACCAATGCTCAAGTCAAGTCAAGTCAAGTCAAGTTGAGCTTTATTGTCATTCCGCTACATGTGTGGACATACAGTGGAATTAAATGTTGTGTCTCGCAGGACCACGGTGCTACATAAATAAGCATAAATATAAACATACAACACTAGATGTAAGAACAGTTTTTAGACCTACATAGCTAACTTACTGAATCGGTAATCTGACTATACATATACTATAAACAGTTGACTATACATACACATAACCTAAGACAGACTATACAAGTACTTACATAATAACTGTACATGATATTGTGCAATAGAGGTATTTAAGGTTAAGAAGGAAGTAGTGCAATATGATTTGTGGTGCATTCACAAGTAAATTATAATGCTATTATAAATTAGATGTTATTTTGTTTAGTTATTTTAATGTTTTTTTTTTCTTCAGAATCATGGGAGGATCATTATTCTCTAAAAAACAAACAAAAAAACAAACAAACAACAACAAAAAAAACATGGTTCTCAATTTATCCAGAATCATGCAGCTTTAAGACACACACACACACACACACACACACGTATATATACATAGACTATATACTATATAGTATATACTATATACTATATATACTATACATACACTATCAGGAAAAGATAGTGTATTTCATTTTATATTTTTACATTAACAATGTAATCAATATTCTATAATTAAAGCCAGGTATATGAATCTTATCAAGTTGGTGTTTTTAATCATTTCACATTTATTCCAAAATAATAACTCAAGGCAGTAACGATTTAAACAATATATTTTATTTGTGAACTTATGTTCAGCTTTTTAATAGTTAACTTTAAACTATTTATGAATTTTTCACATCATCAGTCATAAAAGCTGGGTAAATATTGGTCATAGACAGGGAGATTTACTTTACTACTGTCATCAACATCTGAATCACTGTCAACTGTTTATTATGAAAAAAGTCCGTAAGTGAAGTGATAGCTTCACATGAAGCCGAGGGTGGACGATAACATCCGACAACGATGATATCAGGACCGTTTAAAAAATGTAATTTAACTGCCAAAAGTTCAAAACATTTTGGTTTACTGATGGACAGAATACAAGTGCAGTTTAATACTTGCACATACTATATACTTGCCACAGTGAAAGCACTAAGAATTCAAATTGCACAAATCAAACAAATCAGCATTAATGGAAAGAATGAAATAGATGTTGAAAGTGTTAACTTTTGACTTTCTGATCGGTGAACTGTGTTACACTCATGTCTCGCAGACACCAGAGAATCTCTGGACCTCATTTCTTAGTCCTTTTTTCCACTTGAAGTCCTTCCACTTGAGAATTAAATGTGTCATACCATCTGTCAGCCTAGAGTGCTGCTTTCTCCCCTCCCTCTCTCTTAATTTAGTCATTCAAATAAACTTAGATTTTCTCGGTTATGTGGCACAGTTGGTTTTGGTTCATCCACTCTTGATTCTATAGACTCCTGCAGATATCAGTTAAATCAGCTTGGCTCACAATTGCATTAATCTCAAAGCAACCTATCTCCTTGAATGTGAGAACATAAAAGCAAATGGAAATGAATGCATTTCCATAGCAACTTTATATCTTGTAAGTTCATGGTTGTATTGGTGCCACAACTCAGAAGTCAGCAAAAAGGTGAAATCAAGTGGAAAAGAACATTAAGGACATCTGGAGTCTTTTTTGTATTGATCACCGTCAGTCATGTCATGTATTTTACTTTTGATCACGAGCACAGCTTCCGCATAATGGAGAACTGTCGAGACAAGCTGTCACAAACACTGTCACACTGATGGCAGAGCTCTGCGTGCCCCAACTTCTCTGTAGCACCGATCCAAATGGCGACTGCTGCTGTGTGCCTGTGCACACCTGGAGATGTGAGGTGATTTATCTATCCCCCAAAGAAAAGCCATTTCAGCTCAGCCAAAGCAAATGAAGGGTGGCAGACTTTAGCCAAGCCAGAAGCCATGGTTTCAACCTAAAAAAAAACAAAAACAAGACATTTCTAAGGCAGTGTTTTTCCTCTTGTGTTTTTGAAGGAAAAAGCACAACATTGTGGCAGAGCCTGTTCACTCTAACTCCATGTGAAAGGTTGTCACGTTTTTGATTTGGACCTTGAAGCACTGAAAAAAGAAACATCTGACTTATCGGTGTAGTGTGAAGCTGTAAGCTGTTGCATTTTGATACTGTTTTAAAAATACATAAGCCGTGGTAGGTTGATTGACAGCGTCTTGAAGTCTACAAATTATTGGAAAACCGACTGAGGTTTCAGTGCATAATTTGCTAGCAACACTTCAGTTTTGTGTTGTTGTTGTTGGCTTAATGTAAGTGATGAATATCAAGTGAGTAATTAATAGAAGTAATGAGATTATTCATCATCTGGTGGCAAAAGACACGGAACAAAAAAGTGCCAACAAGAATGTAGTATCACTAAAACTGTTTGACCATGTTTACTATCTATCTATCTATCTATCTATCTATCTATCTATCTATCTATCTATCTATCTATCTATCTAATATTTCTACTTCATCAGTAAATTTTATGTGGTTTCCAATATCAGTGTGTTGTCACAGAGAGGAATATGTGCAATGAAAACAGGTTGTTTACTCTGATCTCTCCAGTGACACATCCCAGCCATTTAATGGTATTTCCAGCTTTTATTTATAAACAACCAATTATGTTCATCCCTCAGGAAACACTTTTATGGCCGCAAAAATAATGTTAATGCCAGTGTAGGAGTTATTTGTTTGACTTTATTAAAAGAGCAGAAAAAGAGCTGTCAGTCAGAGCGTCCTAACTCAGGAATTCAATATCACTCTTATTAGTAAACGCACTGATCATAACCCGAGGTGTTAGGCTAACACAGAAACTTAATTGTTTGTCCTTTCTTATTCAGTTTATTAAACTGCTGGTTTGATTAATTTAGAGTAACAAGCACCCAGCACGCAAGGAATGTCGCCAGTAGAACCAAAAAATACTTAATGACTTAAAGAAAATTGTCTATTTATTACCCTTTTTATGTCCCTAACTGCTGTAAAATACTGAATTCAGATCTGTTCATGCCTTGAACAAGTACCAGTGCCACTGATGGAAATCAAACAGCAGAAAACAAAGCACTACAACATGTTATTAATTGAACTGAGGGTCCTTTTCTGAAGCAGGCAGGATGATGAAGTCTTAAGTGGACGCCCCCTGACCCGACTGTCAGAGTGACAGATGGTTGAAAGCTTCTCACAATGGTGATCTCTCTTATCAACATTACAGCGCTGGGGATTTCAGCATAGTGTTTCTAGCAGAAACACGACACTCTTTTCACACAGTTAGCTTGTATTATCTCAAACTGTATTTTGGCTGTCTGTTCATATTGTGGTATGGCTTCGGCCTTATATAACTCAACAAATCACTACAAGTCTGCTTAAGGAATGAATCAGGGAGGAGGTTGCATAATATATGCAACCAAATATATGCACATATAGATATGTATATAGTATAGAATAGTTTCTATACAAATGCTTTCAAATTATATTATTGTTTCAAACAGGAAAACTTTGATATGACTGTGGTAAATTACAGAGTGCAAGAAACAAATATCAGAGTGGGAAGGTTGTTGGTTTGTTAATGGTGCTTTTTTGTTTGTACTTTCATAAAATATTTGCCTGGGTCAGTAATTTTGTGGACACATACTCTTCATAATGGCACTTGAACTCAAGTATTTGATTCAGGTTGCAGGGTATTTCAAGGACTAGTTCACCCTCGAATAAAAATTCTTTCATCATTTACTCAACCTCATGTCTTTCCAACCTGCATGACTTACAGTTTTTGTCCAAAAAATGAATGTGATGTCTAAAACATAAACATAAAATGCTGAGACGTTCTTCAGAATGTCTTCTTTGGTGTTCTGCAGATGAAAGTAAGTCATGGAGGTTTGACGCTGCATGAGGGTAAGTTTTGAGTGAGCTATTTTGGGTGAACTAATGCCAAGATCACAAGGCACAATTTTCAAAGTCATCTTTGTTTTCACACTGCACGACTATCTGGGGTAGCATTCAGTTCCTGCTGTGTTCACATTGCACGATGGATCAGCGGCAGGAGGTTACACACTGCATGACTTTACAATAGGAAAAATCGCCGACAACTCTGTCTGGTCCGCAAACTACGTTTCATATAACTCCTCCACGAACTTCCCGCTGCCCTGTATATTGCACTCTCATTGGCTGTAGGTCATCGCTGATGTAATTTTCTTTCAAAACTCATTTCACACAGCAGGATTTTGAATCGCCGACAGGTCCAGATATTTAGCATGCCAAATATTTCACGGGCATCACGATTCTCTCAGATCGCATCCTTGATAATTCACACTGCGTGATTGTCACTCGCGTGAACGAGCACCGATTTCCCTCCAATTTTGGGCATTTGTCGGCTATTTCGCAAAGCCTGTCGGCGAGTGAAAATTGGGGCTAAAATCGTGCACTGTGAACTCTGCATAACCCTTTTGTGTATCAACCGCACAAATCACTATGAGACTCTCACTGTGAGACTCAACAATGACATTTAAGGACATGAATTCAGTTAACATTACACATGACTTAACAGTGTAAATAATGCAAAAAAAATAACAGTAAAGCAATATTTGTGCATGATTTATTCCTGACACACTGCATGCTGGGAAGCGTAGTACTGCCTCCAGCCCCAAAGACACAGTTGAATCGTGCAATTGCATTAGGTGGTGTGAAATAAGCAAGTATTGCTTATATTCTACCCTATTCTATTCCAAGTCCACCCACTTGGGAGATTTGAGGCGTGATATATATTCATTTTTTTTCCAGGCATGAATCTTTGGATAAGGGAGATATGCAGAGAAAGGATGCTTTTATCAAAGGCATACCTGAGCACATTTCAAAATGATTTCATGCTAATTAGATCCATACAAAGATCAAGCTGCCTGTCACATATTCTGCAGACTGTTCACACCCCAAGTAAAATGCTTAGAATAGATATTACTGTAATATTTAATAATTTTTTTTAATGCTATATAATATGGCATAAACCAACAATCTTGGAGTAGCAATTGGAATTCACTACCATTATAAATATATTGATACAGCATATAGAGATAATAGAGAGATAATCAATAAGTGATGTGATGATGCACTCTGCTGTTAAAATATGTATTTTAGCGAGAGTTCTGAAAGGGACTCTATAGTCATGGGATGTGAGCGGTCCTTGATGTTATTCTTTGTGGAGTGCACAGCTCTCATTTGGCTGCCTTGGGGTGCTTATCTTATAAAATTAGCACAGGAGCAAGGGCAGGCCATACTCTTTTTGTAATGCTCCACCGGTCACTGTCTTATGGGTTCAAGTTTAACGTGATGCTTCTAATGATTTGCACACTAATGATCTGAACTCTTCTCTTGGTTGTTACTTAACAGGACCAATAAGTAGTTTTACTGAAAGACTCAGTTTAAAGCATTCATTTTCTGGGGAAATTTTTATTTGAACATTCAGCTTTTCTTTTTTAAATCTCAAAAAAACATATTCACTTTCACAGACTGTTAACATCACTGCTTAGTATTACAGCAAAAAATAATTTCATGAATACATGAATGCACAAATAATGATACTACAATATCGTAGTCATACAGTCATGTATATTAAAGTTTCAATAGGAATTCTGTATTTTCCAAAGGTTTGGTATGGACATGAGGATCTTTCCTATTCAGACATGAATTTTTTATACTATAGAAGGTTCGCTCTCTTGGGTTTCAGGGACAGTGAAGTTCTGTACTGATAGATCGGTCTTTTCCCCACCACAGAGCTCGAGCTTGGCAATGTGAACCTTTAGACAAAATCCTAAAAAAAACACCTTTTTTTGAGTATCATATTTTATACATCAGGCTTTTATGGCTCTTATAGTGTGATATAGTCAGAATATGGAGCTTACACTTGATGAAGGAAAAAAAAACACCTCAGTTTTATTCAGCGAAATTGAAAAATATGTAATTTCATGCAGTTGCTGATATTTATGTGACCAAAATGAAATTCTAATAGCTTATAATGTATATAGCAGACTGCTTACAGTACATAACATGCATATAAATATCAGTTGCCACTATATCGTTCAATAACATGTCTAACATGATGATATTTAAATGGTTAGTTTTATGATCAAAATCATAAAGCAGTGCAATACAGTGATGATTGAGAGATCCTCAAAAGCCTGATGTATCATTGAATATTTGACACACACACACTCACAACATGATTTTTCTAGAAAATGATTAATCAAGTAAACCTAAGTAGCTTCAAGCTGGTAAGTGTTCATCTTGAGATATTAATAGCAATATAAAAGTTATTATTACGTTTACTGTGTCTCAAAATGAGTGAAGATTTTACAGTAAAAAGACTTGTGCACCATGACCTGAAGGGGGACGTTTTTAGAATTATACTAAAAGGCCGACTTGCAAAAAAAAAAAAAAAAAAAAAATAGTGTAAATTATGTCTAATTTGACATATTCTAATATATTATTTTTACTTTGTCTTTTGACATGTTGTGAATAGAAAGTAGGTGTAGCTCTATGAAATCCTGTTAAATTAGAATTTACTTGTGTCTGGGAGGTCACTGGGCTGGTTTATTTTTTGCTGATTGATATAAATCACAACCTTACAGATATCATCTGTGATTTGCTTTGCTCTCTCTCTCAGGAACTGACGGTCCAGCCACTGTGATTCAGCGTGCTCAGTTGTTGCTGAGCAAGTCAAATATGAATGCTTTTGCAGTTGTTCAGAAGATATGGCAAGATTAAACTTGCTTCAGTAAAACAACAAACATCTAAGATGACTTTCTCCTGTATTCTCTTTTATGAATGATGTTTTGCATTGTGACAGTTTTGATGTCTCTGTACACCGTTCAGATGATTCGGAATGTTTTGTTGCAGCAGGTATTCTGAAATCTGATGCTTTGCAGTCATGTTTTTGTAATGTGTGAGATAAGCTGAAGTCACAGGGTTTACCAAACTCATTTTCAGTTTTGTCACTTGCAACGAAAGCATGCCGATGTCATTTTCACAATAGTCATGTAGGATCACTTGGTTTGATTTATTTACAGTGTTAGTGTAAGTGCAATGTACAATGCAAGATTTTTTCCTACTTAGCTTTTAACGCAGTCATATTGAATGCTGATTTGCAAATGTAGCAACAAAGATTATATTACTCTGCTATTGCTTTATCACTGAGTGTCTCATTACACTTTACATTAGAAATGACTCTCAGTAATGTATCCTGGGAGCGCCAGAGAGCGTGTGTTTTTTATTTTTTAATTTGACAATCACAGAAGCTTTCTCTGCACAGTTTACTGTAAGTGCCTAAAGCATGTTTTAAGACAGCAGATGCACTTTGATGTGCACTGAAGCCTGGAGCACAGCATTGACCAATATTGACAGACTGAGAGAATAGCTATGCTGTTGAAGGCTTGCTTTGCCTTTAGGGACATTAAAAGCATTCACACTTTGATTATCTCTTAAATATACTGTCTGATATTTCTGATGAAATCCCCTGAAAGTAAAAAGCCTTAAATTGGTCTTCTTTCGTATTGATCTAATAGTCTACATTAGTAGTCACGGTTTGTAGTCAAGTTTTGCTGACTTTCCCCAGTTTGGCCTGCCTATTTTTTGCTTCTGTGCATGCTTTATATAATACACAATGATAAAGCATTTCCTGCATAAATAGATTATGGTAATATGAATGTGAAGGGTGCCTTTTTTCCTTACTTTTTGATGTTTTCGCAGTGTTTGAAGCTGTGTTTATCATAGGCCCTTGAGTCCTGGAAAGTAACAGTGCAGTATTACTCTCACTGTGCAAAGAATTTTAATGTACTCTATATTAAAATGACATTTCATACTGTATGTATCCACCTGGTTTAGGATTAGGTAATAAGTGAATAAAGAAATAGAAATAGATATTTTATTATATTTTTAATTTGGCTTGGAAAACACAATGCAGTGTTTAAACTTCATGTCGTGTTCTGGTCATTTTGACTCGGAGAGGATTTTTCCCCCCCTGCTAGTTTTCTAAAGACTAAAGACTAAAATATTTTGATAATATTTGAATAGATTTTATTTGGGATTTTCTTGGTGTTCCTGGTCAGACATGACTGACCTACAAAAGCTAGCTTCTAAATTTCTGGTTTCATTTTATTTTATTACCAAATATTGGATTCAATGTTTTTATCAACTTGTTATCTTTTAATTAGCACAGATCTTGTATTTCTTTTTGGAACATTTTGAAGCACCTTTATGCACCTCAGTTTTTTAGAGAACGTGGCCAAAATTATCCACAAAACATGCTTTTTTTCACTCAAAAACTGTGGTGCATAAGGTTACATCAATACACCCTATGACCAAAAACAAATACAAAACCTGTTCTAATTGAAAGAACACAAAATGACTGAATCCAAAGCTGCGCCTCATTTCGGAGGCTGCATCCTCTGGAGGTTGCATTTGAAGGGTGCATACCTTCAGCCTTCCTCATTGGGGCAGTCTCATTTAAGAAAAATAAATTGCAAAGTAAAAAAGAAATTACAGTATTTTACACCTCACAAAAATTAACAGTCAGTTTTATTATGGTTACTTTTTTTTAATAAGACATCCTTGATGACTTATGCAGCCTACCAATGCAACCTCCAGAGGACGCAGCCTCCGAAATGAGACGCAGCTCAAGTTGTGGTGATAATATAGCATGATGATAGATATACCAGCAATTTTTAAAAGGCTGATCATTTATGACCAGGAAAACCAAATTTGGTACAGGATTTGAAGCGCAGCAAAAGAGTTAAAACAGCTGCATTTATGATTGATATATTTTTCAATGGTATTGTCTTTTAGTTAAATGTGCAGATGTTTAACAGGAAGTGATTTTTCCCTATCAGTCATGCTTTCAGGGAATCAGGGAAATAATAGCTTTTAAAATGTGTGTAGCTATATTTCAATAGCCCTCAGACTCTATTTGTCTTAAGTAATCGTGATGTGCATACCCACAGCTTGAGCACTGAACATTTTAACGGTTCGCTTCAGCTCATGTCTGAAGTTCTGATGAAAGCAGAGAGTAGCAAGGCCAGCCTATGCAGTTACTCAGGCATAGATCCTCCAGACCCTGTCAGATTTACCTGAATCTTGGCCTCCTCTTAATTCTCTCTTTAAGCCCGACTGGATCTCTGATTGACCAGGGGCAACAGCAAGAAAGATAGAGAGAGGAAAATACTAACCGCTGGCCCAGCTGTCTAAATGTCAGTGGTTGTAGGTGGGCAAAAAAACTGGCGAACTCTTAGAAGGATTTGTTTTTTGAAGTATTTATTTCTTGACATGTAGCAGTAAATGTCGGTGTACTTTTTGTTATATATCTGTTTTTCACAGCTTACGTACACAAGTGGGATAGTTCACCCAAAAGTAACTATCATGTTGTTCAAAACCTGCGTGCTGTTATTTTTATTTTATTTTTTTCAATGGAACACAAAAGGAGGATTTTTGAAGACTGCTGTTAGGTCCCCTCCAAAAAAGACACAAAACAAATTGCTCTGTTTCATGGTGTTTTTGTCATTTTTGAGGTTAACATACACTATTGTTGTGTGAAGAAATAAAGTCATGTAACAACATTAGGGCAAATACTTAACAGAATATATTTTATGATGATAAAGTGGACAGAAAATACCCATAAGATATATCTTGTAAGTATCACTTTTATATAATAGTTCAACAGAAAAACATTTAAATAAGTAAGGAAAAAACAAGGAGTGTCACAAAACCCTTTTGTTTGTGGAACTACTTTCTCAGACCAAAGTCTGCCATTGCTAGCTAGCAACCATTGGGCTGTTAGAATAAACAAGCAGGCAGAATTATTGTGTGATATTGCTTTAATATAGCAGTTCAATGAACAAGAAGTTAATTTTGTGTAACTTACATTTCAGACAGTATTGATAGTTACTTTGTTTTTGCACTGCCAGCAAAAGTAGGAACTCGCAGTAGTGGTGTTTTGTTCTTGAATGAATCAGCATTTTTTAATGAATGATTCAATGACTCACTCACAAACCCAGTTGCTTATTTTCTTCCTGAGTGAATGCTTTCGAACAAATCAGTTGAATGGATCATTCAATAACTAATTCAATAAATTAGTTATTAGTTATAAATAATTCAATAACATCAGCCATTTTTGTTGTTCCTAAATGATTTAGGGTTATTGAATCAACTGGTTAAATGTTAAATGATTCAATGACTCACTTTTAAACAGTTGCTCGATTTGTTCCTGAATGATTCAGCCATTTTGAACAAATCAGTTGTATCAATGATTCAGTAACTCACTGATAACAACAGCCACCTGTGTCGTTCCTGAACGAATGAGGGGTTTTGAATGAATTGGTGATAAATGATTCAGTGACTCACTTGCAAACATGGGCTGCGTTTACACTGGCAGAAAAAATTCGATCTTTTGCCCATATCTGACACAGATCGGAATTTGATGCACGCGTGTAAACACAAAAATCCGCACGAGATCCGATTTTTTCGTATCCGATCTGAGCCGTTTCCAAATGTGGTTTTAAATCAGATACATATCCGATATCTGGACATCCGACCTACGTCTAAACACACATATCCGATTCTCCACAGAACTCCCAATGCGAGGGTGACACGTTTGCTCATAATACCGGCGTACTGTATGCGCTAGCATTTTATTGAAATGAAAACTATAGAAATTGCACATTCAGGAGCTGGTTTTCAACCCCTGCCCCGTGAATTTTGAAAATACAACACCTAAAAGCTACATTATATTTCTCAGCAATGAGGTGATAACTTAGCAGTTTTTGTAATTAAACTGAGGCTTGTTCGCAATGCTTCACAATCACTCGCTCGCACGTTCGTTCTCTCTCTCGCTCTCTCTCTCTCTCTCTCTCTCTCGTTAATTCATTCGAATTCATTTCAATAAATATCATCTTTATTTCACTAAAGAATTCTACCTCAGCTGTAGATAAAATAGTCTAACAAATTAAAATTACCGTTATTTTCCGGTCTTTATCCGTTCAGTCAGATTTTGTGCTGCAAAACATCCATGACAGCCGTTGTCCATGCTGGCAAATAATAATGGCCATTCGACGTGAATTATATAAATAATTTTAATAGCACGGCCACTTAAAACCCGATGGTCTACCATGTGCATTTGCGATCACTGCAGACAATCCTTTTGGGCGGGAATTAATGTAAACACAGATATCGGATACCAGTCGTGTCTAAAGTGAATGTAAACAGACGGGCCAAAAAATCGGATATGGTCAAAAGATCGGATCTGTGCATTAAGACTTGCAGTGTAAACGCAGCCATGGTTGCTAGTTTTGCTCCTGAATGAATCAGCCGTTTTGAATGAATTGGTTAAATGAATGATTCATCAGTAACTCAATCATAACTCCTAACTCTACTGGTGTAACAATGTAACTACAGAAAGAGTTATTGAAAAACAACTCTTTTCTTTGAGATGATAGCCAAAATTGGGCAGGGTGAAGTGGCTGTCCCTAATTTAGATGCCACTCCCACTAATGCCATTTTAGAGTTTAATAGAGTGACCTCTGGGCTTTCTCTATAGACATGTGCAAGTGGAGATTAATCAATGTTGAAATATGCATTTGTTTTGTAGAAAATTAAAGGTTTGCAATGGAACAAAAGAAAAAGAAATACTATGCACACCCCTTTTCTGGGTGACCTTTTAATACAGATTTCATGGCATCTGTAATTTCAATATGAAGCAGAACAAGAACAAAAGAAACTCAAAATGCAATTTAAATGGAACAGCAATTGTTTCCTCTCAAGACTGGATCTTCCTATACTGCATGCATGAAGCATAACGTATCACTGCCTGGCAGCGTAAACCTCTGCTCGTGCCCTCGTTTCCTTAGAGGTACAAATACAATCTTTTTGCTTTCAGCACTGTGTGTGTGTGCGTGTGTGTGTGTGTGTGTGTGTGCGTGTGCGTGTGCGTGTGCATGTGCGTGAGAACTGATGAAGTGCCAGGGCTTCCAAAAGGAACACGAATGGGCTCTCAGGTGTTTTATAAAAGATTGCGGTGCGGTTTTAGATTAGTGCGCATCAGGATTTCCTTTGAAGACAATGGTGTGGTAATTAGGTAGAGTTCTGCAGTAAAAGTGGACTTGATTGTATCAGGGTCTCCAAAGACCATCATCGACAAAAGCCCAAAGAAATGAAAAGTCAAGCACTGGAGGCTATTAGGCATTCTTGTGCTATCAAAAACATTAGGAGACTTTCATAAAGTAGGATACTATCTGCTGACGCTCGTGATCAATGTCTTCTCGTGCAAATTCACGCTCTGGCCGTTATGTAATGCATAGTCTCAGCCTCAAACGGTACGTCCACGTCCAACCGCAATCGGTTTGCTGGCTGTCTGAGGTGTATTGCACACAAAACTGGCAGAATACGTCAGTTCTGATGTGATTGGCTTCACTGATAATCAGTTTTATAGTTTTGTATTCTTACCTGTCAATCAGATAGTTTGAGTGGGTGGATTTTGGCCGTTATCTGTGCTGAGGACCCAAAAGTCTTGCATTTACAGTAACTTATTAGCTTGTTATCACAAAGCATTCTTTTTATTCGTACTGACTTTCTGTGGATTAATTGCAGGCTCACTTCTTGCAGAGAAACCTGAGGTTAAGTGCCCAGCTCAAGGGCACAATGGTGATAGAGCAGGACTGTGATATTAGTTAGTCCCCATTTCCTGTCCCTCTCCGGCTCGGGGCTGAACCTTTGTGTCTGCGGTACAGAATCTTAACTATTAGGCTACTGCAACCCATGTATTTGCTTGACAGACAGTTTGACATCTTGAGAGCTAAATCATCTTGAGGTAAAACCTCACAGGCTGTTCGAAGGGGCTATTGTTTTTCCCTGGGAATAAAATGTGCTGTAATTAAACTGAAATGGGCTCAGGCTTCCCCTCTCTATGACTGCCATGATTTTCAATCTGCTGGTGTGTGAGTGGGCTGGATAGATTTTAATGTATAGGCAGCTGTCATAAAAGTCTCATGGTTTTAGAGGAAATGGATTGTCTCAGTCCAAGAAATGGATTTTTTCCCCCCTAAGAGTGAAAAAGAACATTTCTATTATTATTATTCTGTTTGTTTTTTCCAAATAGAAAATCTATCTCCAAAAATGAGTCTGAATGCTTACTAACACGATAAGTTCAGGACTTCTCTCGTTACTAATAAACATGTTTGTTGGCTTGGTAAATCATTTTTAAGTGTAGACCCTACAGTTAATATTTATTTAATGATCTGCCTATACCGTGTATACTGTACATATATATAATATTATTTATTTGTGCTTGCAAAGGTACATGCTACTTTTAGAAAAGCAAACTTTTTGTTGAAGATTATGTACACCATTCAGAATATTGGGTCAGTAAGATTTTTTTTTTTTCAGCAAAAAAAATTGCATTAAATTCATCAAAAGTTGACAGTAAAGATATTTATATTGTTACAAAAGATTTCTATTCTAAATAAATGCTGTTGTTTTCAAATTTCTCTTCATCAAAGAATCCTGGAAAAAATGTATCAGGGTTTCCACAAAAATATTAAGCAGTCGTTGTTAACATTCACATATTTTTTTTTCCTTGAGCACCAGATCACATTAGAATGATTACTGAAAAACCATGTGACAGTACAGGAGTAATGGCTGCTGAAAACAGCTTCACATCACAGGAATAATTCGATTTTAAGATTTATTCAAATAGAAAACAGTTCTGTTAAATTGTAATAAATATTTCTGTTTTTAGTTTTATTTTATTTTATTTTATTTTTTTGCTCAAATAAATAAAGCCTTGGTAAGCAAAAGACACGTATTTCAAAAACATCAAAAAAATCTCACTGACCCTAAACTTTTGAACAGTAGTACATATATGTTGCTAAATCATTTCTGTTTAGTTATGTACTTTTAATAAGCAGTAATAAGGAATCTGACTTGATGTCATTCTGAATATGTTTTAATGGTAAAATAAATATACTTTACATTTAGGCAGCGATTCATATTTCTTTTAAGGTAAATTTTCATCTGTTTTCAGATGTTCTTGAAATTCCCCACAAATGTTTTTAGACATTTTTGCACAATTACTTCATGAATAAATACAGTATCCTGACCCTGTGTTTTAGAGGTGAAACTAAATGAAAGACAGGTTCAGAATGGTGCTATTGCTAGAAAGATAGAGGTTCAGAATGGTTATAGTTTACAGTGAATCATCTCCTATTTCACTCGACTCGATTCTGTCCTTCACTTCCTTTATTTCTAACGTCAAGGCTTTTGACTTGGCTTTAATGCTGTACTAAAGAATGTAAACACTTCTATCCATAAGCCTTCTCAGAACGAGTTTGCCTGAAGAGGGAGAAATTGATTTTCGTGGAAGGAGGGGTGAGAAGGATAGAGTTTGTTCTCTCTGATCAGGAGTCAGTGCTTCCTCTAATGCAGAAGCTGCATTCCAGGGGTCGTACAAAACATTTCATATTGTTTTGTTGAGTTGTTGGTGATTTGCTTCATACTACCCTGGTGGAGGCCCAGACAGTACACTCACTGGTTGCCATTTATCCTTTCACCTGGCACATTTAGTGTGAGTATGTGTGTGTGTGTGTGTGTGTGTGTGTGTGTGTGTGTGTGTGTGTGTGTGTGTACAGACTCCCTGTTCCCACTGTAAGCATGGGCAGATTATTTCTAGAAAACAGGATGTCATTTTATATAGTTGAAATTATTTGGTCTTAAAGGTGATTTTTATTTATTTATTTAACATTAATGCTACAGATGAATTTACCACTTTCTAGCAGAAATGCAAACATTTTGTTGAAAATGTAAAATTCAGGATGATATGGTGATTATGTACACCAATAAGAAGTTTGAGGTCAGTTTTTATTATTATTTTATTTAAATGATTATTTATTTAATCAATTACAAATTGTGTATCTATCTATCTATCTATCTATCTATCTATCTATCTATCTATCTATCTATGTTTCTCAGGTAATGAAATTAACATTTAAAAACTTTTTACAAACTAACCTTTAAAAAACTCTTTACAAAACAGCAGGCCTTCACAGTTAAACATTATTTAAAAAGATTTATCAAGCTTTATTATTTCTTATTAAAACTGATTAATTCATTTATTTATCAGTTTATAAATTATGAATTATGACATTTTTGTAATGTATTACAAAATAAATAACATTATATTGCTATTGATGAATCCACTGCAATGCATTGGCTTCTCCAAACCCTATAGGTCTGTATATCAGCACATCTTCATGCACATATTCTGAGCTAGTTTTCACAGTATTTTTTCCACTTTGCAAAGTCTGGTAATTACTTCCAAGTGCTTCGTTGTACAAAATGTCTTTGTCGCAGTGGCTGATTGGTGAATCACGGTTAAAAATGACAGAGCAGGAAAATGAAGATTAATCAGGCCTCCTGACGGCCTACATCCTGTGCCCGCTAGACACGCCACGCTGCTCTCAACCAATCAGAACAACGATGACTTAGAAATTTTCTGGCCCACCTATACAGATTCTATTAGCAGCACATGCTTTGGCTTTTGATTGGCCTAATAACCTCCCACGATTCCTCATGTGTTTCATGCATTGAGAGTTAATGATTATGTTGTGGAGGCGATATAGCTCTGA
>JAFVLL020004126.1:0-10678 GCA_021397915.2 Tor tambroides | reverse complement strand
TTGCTATAATATTAGAAGCACACAATTTCCTAGAATATCGTTATATGCTTTAACATTAAGATTTGTACTCATAGAAATTACTAAAGTAGTCAAACCTGTTCATTAGAAGAGGGCGACCCAATACTTTTGGCAATATAGTGTATGTTAGTTTACAAAATTACATGACATTAGCATGCCCTGCAAATGTTTTGATTGTTTGAGAAGTTAGAGAAAAAATGATAAATGAATTCCTTCAAAATGTCCAGATCACAATGCACCTCTGAACCATTTTGCGAGCAGTTCATTTGTGCATTATATTTGCTGAATGAAATCCAATACTTGTTTTTTGTTTTATTTATTTAAAATTTAATTTTTTGCAAATTTTGGGATGCTGATTCAAAAAATAGTGTTGTGCTCTAGCACATGACACTTTAATTTTTGTATCATTTTTGTTTTCGACAACCATTTGTAAGGCGAGGAAGTCTTGGATTATTCTTTAATCACCAAAAAAAAGCTGCCACAAAACATGATTCATATCTCCCTCTGAGCCAGGTTACAACTATTTGTTTAATTCTTAATCGATTTTGTATGAATGATTCTGAAGACATTATTTTATGCCTAATTCTGATTAAAACATTAGAATTACGGCCAGTGACAGAAAATGTAAACATGACCCAGATGTTTTCTGCTACATCTGTGGGTGTTTTTTAATACAAGTAAAAAGTGACAGAAAATTACATATTTAGTGAAAAAAGTTTATTTATGAACTTGTGTTTATGTAAAGTTCTTTCATTAAACGGAATATCTGAACCTATTTTTCCACTCCTTTGCAGATTGTAAGTTCAGTGATGCATTTTGAATACTTCTTTTTGACATTAAAACTGAAATGTTGACATTTGCCTGTTCTATTTTAGTCTTATTTTATTTTAAACAGATGCCTTCTGATATTCTGTGATACTGACCTTGTACATTTTGATCGCAGGAGTGTTTGCTGCACAGCAGTGTCTTGCAGTACAATGTGAACACCACGTTCATGGAAGCGTTAGCCTGGAAGGATGACCGGTCTCATTCTGTGGTGAAAACATTTGGCTTCACTGTATTCCACCTCACTGACTTTCTGGAGATGCAATTTCAGCAATGGAGCAGAAACAGCCAGCACAAGCCCTGCGTCATTACCTGGCTCACAGTGTACTGGCAGAGCCCATACCGCTGGTCCAGACACGTGCAGGTACACTAGGAAAAAAAAAAACACGTGCTTTGTCATGTGGAGCAAATTACATTCTAATTTAATGCAACATTACAGCTCAGTGGAGAGACAGCAGACATTCGGCTCTACTGTGCAGTTTAACAGGCCAGCTGAGATCAGCATTTATCTGAAATAAAAAGCTTTTGTAACATTATACACTATACCATTCAAGCTTGGAGTCAGTAATTTTTTTTCTTTGAAAGAAATTACAGAAATTAATACTTTTATTTAGCTAGGATGCTTTAAATTGATCAATAGTGATGATAAAGACATTTATAATGTTACAAAAGATTTCTATTTCAGATAAATGCTGATCTTTGGATCTTTCTATTCATCAAAGAATCCTGAAAATAAAATTCTCAACTGTTTTAAATATTGATAATAATAATAAATGTTTCTTGAGCAGCAAATCAGCATATTAGAATGATTTCTGAAGGATCATGTGACTGGAGTAATGGTGCTAAAAAATTTAGCTGTGAAGTCACTGGAATAAATTACATTTTTAAGTATATTCAAATAGAAAATAGTTATTTTAAATATTTCAAATTTTGAAATTTTGAAATTGTTTTTGCTGTACTTTGGATCAAATAAATGTAGGCTTGTTGAGCAGAAGAGACTTCTTGAAAAACATTAAAAATCTTACTGTTCAAAAACATTTGTATATATTTTATATTTAGACACCACACACACACACACAGTTGTATATATAATATTAATATAATTATAGATATAAAATAAAGATAGATAGATTGATATTTATATGTAATATATAACTAATATATTTTATATTAATTAACATTTTAATTTATAGTTTTAATATTATTATTAATTTATCACAAAAATCATCATCATCTTTAAAATTTTAAATATAATACTAATAATGATTGATATAAAATAAATATAGATAGATATATATAATATATATAATTAATATATATTTTATATTAATGAACATATTTTAATTTATAGTATTAATACAATATATTATTTAAATATAAATATATAATCATTATATATAAATATCATTTTAAATTTTTTTTGTCATGAAATATGAACCTCATTTATTATTATTTTTTTAATCATAATCATCATATTTGAGATTTTATAGTTTGGTTCTCCCAATTAATATAATAATTAGACATAATTTTACATATTAACCAAAAAAGGCATGGCTAAATTTAATCTGTACAAAAGATACCAAAATAAAACAGTTACTTAAGACAAAATTTCTTAGGACCTTTATGCACAACTGAATATTACACCTTTTATAAATGAATACAATTGTTTCATATATTTCAAGTTATTTATTTTGAGTACTATTTCTTTATCACATTATTTTTACACATTGTTTTAAATTTGCATAGTGAACTACAAATTCTTAATATTTTGTTACATTATTTTAAAATGTCACCTCTTTACCTCCAGCTGCTGGTTCTGTCTACTTAAGGCTTCTCAATGCGGACTATAATAAAAGCTCTAGCAACAAGTACATCGCCAGAGCTGTGAACTACACACTTCGCATTGAGTCTGTGGAGTGTCTGTCCTGGGATGGTGTGAAAGAGTGGAAGCCCAGTGGATGTTTCCTCATGGTGGGGTTTCTCCAGAGAAGATCTACTGCTGGTACAGATTATACAATAAATGCTCCACCTAGTGGTGAGACAAAACATAAAGTTTAATGTATCTTGTATGGTTACTTCAAATGTTTTAGTAATTGCTTCAGAGTGTCTTACATATGCGTTTGAAATTATTTCTTAATATAGTGTTGCTTAATATCAATTACTGTGTCAATCATTTGCTCTGTAGGCCAATATTGTCTGGGACCATGCACTAATAAAAAACTAAAAATGTGTTTGATGGGTTTTGTACTTTTTTTTTCAGTTGCAACCACCTGGCATCGTTTGCAGTATCACATGAGAACATCATAAACAGCTACAGCTCTGCAGATGCTTTGCAACTTATCCAGTACACCTGCTACACCTCTCTCCACATTTATCAGATCTGAATATGGTTGTTTTCAAATTACTTACAGATATTTTCTTCTTATCTCGCAGCTCCAAAACCAACTACATACTGATTATTTTTTCAGTAATATTCCTGGCTCTCTATGTGGTGGTGTTGGTCATCTGTAGGAAAACTACAGGCTCATTTCTGCTACCAGAAAACAATCCCTCAGACCGGTTCCTCTATGCTGTCACCATAGACACAGGACTGAGATCTAGAAGCAGAATGACAGCAAAGGTATTAATCATTGTCACGAGAAATGAGAATGAAAGTGAAATCCTTATCAGACACCATTGCTGGATGAATTTCTGAATATTTATTTATACAATATTGGCAGGTCCATATTGTTCTGTATGGAGATAAAGGTGTCTCTCAAACCAGGGAGCTCAGTAGCTCGGACTCCAAACTCTTTACATGCAACTCAAGGAATACCTTTATTCTCAGGTAACTCTCATTTACCATTTTTGAGGCAGTACAGTCAACTATTAAGTTAAACCTAATGTAATTGTCTGATTTGTTACATTTGAAATCACAATTTCTCATAATTTAACCTGTATTATTCAGTTCTCCAGAGAGTCTAGGTCAGGTACAGAAGGTGCATCTTTGGCATGATAATGGAGGTTCATCTCCTAGCTGGTACCTGAGTCATGTGGTGGTCAAAGACCTGGTGCAGGGGTCTTGCTGGTTCTTTCTGGGCCAGTGCTGGCTGGCAGTGGATGAGGGAGATGGAAGGGTAGAGAGGAGTTTAGCTGCTTCTGAGTTTGGCCTGACATTTAAACAGGTGAACTCCTATGTATCCAGCTAGTTACATATGGCTATATAGATTTTCCTATGTCTGTGCAGTGTCTTAAAATGATAGTTCACCCTAAAATAAAAATTCTGTCATCATTTACTCACCCTCATGTCATTCCAAACCTGTATGCATTTCATTCTTCTGCTGACCACAGAAAATATATTTTGAAGAATGTTGATAACAGTTTCGGTTCCCATCTACTTCTGTTGTATTTTTTGTCCATACAATGGAAGTCAATGGGAACTGAATCTGTTTAGTTAGCATTCTTCAAAATAGGCCTGTGTGTGTGTGTGTGTGTGTTCTGCAGAACAAAGAAAGTCATACAAGTTTGGAGCACCATAAGAGCGATTAAATGATTACAGAATTTTCATTTTTCTGTGGACTATAAGTCTAGGACATGTCTTTTTAAATTGACAGCAACACTCAGTTTTAATTGAAATGTATTTAAATGTATTTAAATAACACTCTTTAAAATGTGTTTATCATTATTTGTTACAACAACGTCTTTCTTTATGCATTTAAGAATAATTTATGCCATTTTTATTTACATTTCTTAAAGTTTCACCCTACAGCTGTTAAAAAATTAATACAATTGTTTTCATATTTTTTTTTGAGTTATATATTTGCTCACCACTTATTTCAAACACAGTTTGTTACAGCAACATCTTTATTTATCCATTTATTAATAATTTCTGCCATTTTCACTCAGATTTCTCAAAGTTTCAGCTTGATTCAAAGTGATTAAATGTGACACTGAAGACTGGAGTAATGATGCTGAAAATTCAGCTTTGATCACAGGAATAAATAACATTTTAAAATATATTCAAATAGAAAACAGTTATTTTAAATAGTAAAAATATTACAAAATTTTACTGTTTTTGCTGTACTTTGGATTAAATAGATTCAGGCAGACTTCTGCTCAAAAAACATGAAAAATCTTACTGTTCAAAAACTTATTTTACTGTATTTTTGATCATATAATTGCAGCCTGCTGTTGCTTCTTCTTCTACTACTTCTTTATTGCTTAAAATATTAAGTTAGAGAGTAAACTTAAAGGTTTAATGGATTTTTTAAAAATTAATTGCATTCCCTACTGGCCTGCACAATACAAAGTCAAAAAGATTAATGAATTCTTTTTTTTTCTTTGAATATGTCTCTTCTACAGTTTAACACAGACATCTTGTGTTTTTCCTTCTATGTATCTGCGAAAGTTCTTATATTTGAAACTCACAGAATACCTGGAGGACTTTCACCTGTGGCTGTCTGTGTACAGTCGTCTGTCTGTCAGCTCTCACACACACACTTAGCGCTGGAGTGTGTGCCTGCTGCTCCTGCAGGGCTACATGTGTGTCAGCGCAGCACTTGTAAATCTTTTGGAAGAACAGGTGTTCGACACATAAATCAATACATGTCAACAAATACTGTCCACATATGTGTGATTCTGTTGCTTTTACTTTCATTTTCACAATATTGAGACATGTCTTTGTTGTTTTCTACTCTACACCAATGGCTAGTGTTTTGTAGAGATGGGGCTTATTGATGTTTCGCCGGTTTCCATGGTAACAGGCCTGTGCAGCGCTCTGGCTGTGCTGCCGGTGGGGGGTCTGGTGTCCCTGGTGTTTCATGTCAGCAAGGTCAGAATTCCCAGGCTGCCTGAAATCGTCCCTCTGTTTCTTCTAACGTTAGATCTACTGCATGCATTCATTCAGATAATTTGTATTTATTATATATGATATTTCCTCATCTGTTTTAGATCACATACAGTAGTGTGTCTGGAGAGCAGTATAAAGTCACGGTGCCTGATGTCTGCTCTGTCGAAGGCATGTTTTTATGCATTTTCCTCTTTTGTTGTCGTGTGTAAGTCTACTCATTATTCAAAATAGTTGCACTTTCTGTTGGTTTGTTTGTATTGGTATTATTTCTATTGGTTTCACAGATCACCATGATGCACTTCTGATCAATGAATGTGCATCGTATCTATCCTGGAATACAGTTGCCCACTGGACTCATGAATCACGGAAAGAAGATTACAAGGTATATTGTACAGATCAGTTAAACTGCTTGCTTTATATGCTCAGTTAAATATGCTTTGAAATTATTTTAGTCTACATTACTAAAGATGTAAAGTGCAAACGGTGTGTTGCTTAGGATTGGAAAACCTCAGATTCAGTGTCTGTGTCAAAACTGCAAGAGGATCCTGATGCCATCTTAGAGATTGTAGAAGACTCCATATCTGATGTCAACAGTGGATCACATGACAAACACAAATGCAATAAGTCTGATCTCAAATCACACACTTCTGCAGGTTTGTAAATTAATTAGTTAAAAATTATATTACAATTATTGTATAGTAAACATGGTATGTGGTTATGTATTTATATTTTTAAAGTAATTATAATTATTAAAAATAAGTATATTTTAATTTTTTAAATAGTTATAATAATATATTTGTTTAGCTTAAGTTTGTGGTCAGTAAAATTTTTTGTTTAAAGACATAAACAGTAAAGACATTAATAAAAGATTTCTGTTTCTAAATAAATGCTGTTCTTTTGAACTTTCTATTATGTCTCGATTTCTACAAAAATATGAAGCAGAACAACTGTTTTTAACTTGTTTTAAATAATCAGTAAATTAGAATGATTTCTGAAGGATCATGTTACACTGAAGACTGGAGTAATGGAATAAATGAACTAAATAACTAAAAACGAAAAATAAATCTAAAACATTTATAAATCACAGTTAATATAAATTTACTTATAAACATTTACTAATACATTATTAAAATGAAATGTTGTATGTTCATTATTTAATGGACCTGAGCTAACATGAGCTGACAATGAACAGATGTATTTTTATTAACTAACGTAAAGAAAAATGAATAAATACTGTAACAGATGTATTGCTCATTCTTAGTTAATACATAACAAATGAGACTTTATTGTAAAATGTTACAGAGACTCAATTCAAAGTGATTAAAAAATGAAATTTTGACACTTTTTTTTTTTTTTTTTACTGAAATATTGCTTAAAACTCTAAGGCAGCAATTAAACTTTCAGAAAATTAAGCTTTGTCATCACAGGAATGAATTACATTTTAAAATATATTAAAACAGAACACAGCTATTTTAAATTGTAATAATATTTAACAAATATTTATTTTATTTGTATTTTATTTATATCTATATTGTACTGTATTTTTTCTGCTTCTACTTCTTCTTTACTGCTTAAAATATTAAGGTAGAAATTAAACTTAAAGGTTTAAATATATATATTTTATTATTAATTATTTGCATTCCCTGCTGGCCTGCACAATACAAAAAGACAAAGATTAATGAATGATTATACTTAAAATGATTTTTTTTTCTTCTTTCAAGCATACTAAAAAACCTTACTATCCCTAAGCTTTTGGACTGTAGTGTATGGTAAAGGATAATTTATGAACAAAACTTTTTTTAAAAATCTCTTTTCTCTGTCTTTTTTTTTTTCAGGCATCCTAGAGAACCGGCAGGTGGTGTGTGGTGGTAAAATCCGAAGTCTTCAATCCTGGTGTTATTATGTGGGCTGGAGTCTCTGCTTGTCTCTTTCTCTTACATGTTTCATCATCACAGGAACTCTTGGAGTAAAGTGAGTGATCTTTTGTTAGTACTATATTCTCTTGCAGCTTGGATATTACTTCAGGCACAATATTTGTTTCCCAAATATATGAAAATCAGGATTTAAATTTGTTACCCTACACGTTCAACAAAACAAAGACTCTTCTTTGGGATCATTCTGTGTTCTTTTCTCTTGCCTGCTGTGGCTTTGTACTGCATCCAGCAATGGTAAATCATCTTGATCCCGCACACATTGTCTAGAGTATATGTATATGGTTTCAATTTAATATGTGGCCCACATTTCCTTGATTTTCAAATACAAATAAAAACCTGACAAATGTTAATTTATTTCCTCATACAGATACTCATAACTGCTATCACAGTGTCTCTGCTGCATCGAAAGAAGGCTGACTGGTTCCACAATCTAAGTGTAAAAGAGCCTGTCACAGAATTATTGAGACACAGGGACACAAAATTTGAGAATGTCTTGGTTACTAAGTACCAGCAGTCACCTTTTGAAAAGGTAAAATAATGGAAATCATATTTCTATCACAGTGATACATCTACATCAGAGAACTTCAGATTGAATAATAACACCTGAAATCAAGTGTGTATCTATTCTGCATTATGTTGATGTGCAGGCAATCGCTGCTCGTCAGAGAGCCAGATATTTGCGTCTGGTGCGGCCACCAAATTCAAGAGAGTTGAAGTGTGTGAGAGGCCAGATGAAGAAGCAGACTCTCCTTCACAAAACTGCAAGGTCTTACTATTTGATGGGTCTCAACTCTTATTTTTTTCTTATAACCTTTTACATTTGTCTCCCAAATTGCACTTTTGCTTCAACGGGAATTTGATGTTTCACCTAATCATGCTGTTCTTTGACAGTTCTGTTCGTGACTTATGGAAAATCTGATAATGACTACAAGTACCATTTGAATCAAGCTATCAAATCTCATTTCACAAAGTAAATACCAGACATTCTCAAATAGCTACATTACATGAAATGATATTATTTCTACAAGTGCTAACAATATTTTCTTATAAACAGGAGTCTGCGAAATTCATTTCACTCCATCCAAAAACATGACGATTGGTGGAACTGGACAACAACCACTTTCCTTGAGAGATTATATGACAATGCCATCTGCCATGATAAAAGAATAGAAAATGAAGTACATTTTTAATGATTTAGTTGCTATTTTAAACAAGATGATTTAAGTGGCTTAGCAAAGAATACTGCTTACTATGTGTTGCTTTAACAGACAGGAGATTTCAGCAGTACTTTCTTTCTTATTGGGAGTCCAGTCATTAGAAAGATCAAGAGCACATTTAACTCATCATGCCAGGTAAATCACAAACACTGACTGTTTATAGTAAAAAAAATTCTTGTGAAGACACATTAAAGGGATAGTTCACCCAAAAATGAAAATTCTGTCACTGATTACTCACCCCCGTGTCGTTCCAAACCCATGACCTTTGTTCATCTTTGGAACAAATTAAGATATCTTTGATGAATTCTGAGAGCTTTCTGACTCTGCAGACAGCAATGGTACTACCATGTTCAAGGCCCAGAAAGGTAGTAAGGACATCGTTAAAATAGTCCATGTGACATCAATGGTTCAACCTTAATTTTCCGAAGCTACGAGAATACTTTCTGTGTGCAAAGAAAACAAAAATAACGACTTTATTCAACAATTTCTTCTCTTCTGTGTCAGTCTTCAACACGAGTTCACAAGAGTACCATGATGCATCAAAATCAAAAATATCTTAATTTGTGTTTCGAGGATAAACAAAGGTCTTATGGGTTTGGAGTGACATGAGGGTCAGTAATTAATGACATAATTTTCATTTTTGGGTGAACTATCCCTTAATATATATATATATATATATATACACATACATACATACACATCAGCTTTGACAGGCTAATATTTCTTATTTCAATTCGTAGATCTTGAATTTTTTGGGCGAAAACAATATTAAATGCTCTGATAACCAGTCTGTGGAAAAGAGACACTCAATTTGTGGGAAACTTGGGTGTTATGAGGGAGAAAGTGTGAGTGTGAGACTGGGAAAAACAAGGTCAGCTAAACTTCTAGTTATGTTGTATTTGTACATTACATATAATATACAGTCTTTTATATAAAGAATATGTGTTTCATTGTTAAAATAGGTCTGAAGCAATCAAGTCAATTAAAAAGCTTATGGATGCTGGCTGGATGACTCCTTTCACCCAAATTGTGATGGTCCAGTTTCTCCTGTACAATGGGCCCAGTAACCTCTTCACATCACTCACTATTCTAGTAGAGCAAACCTCATCAGGAGCTCTGATGCCCTCAGCAAGCATACAGACAACTAGACTCTACCATTACCCTGCTGCCCTTGACTACAGTGTTATGACCTGTGAGGTGAGCATCTTATTACAGTCCAGACACATGTATGACAGCACAGAAATGCACAAAAATCAACATTCTGTCATCATTTACTCACCCTCATGTTGTTCCAAACCGGAAAGAGTTCCCTTCTTCTGTTGAACACACCAAACAGTTGATGTAGCCATTGACAATGTATTTATTTTCCATATATAGAAGTCAATGGCTAACATAAACTGTTTGTTTCAAGCCAGATTTTTAGTTTATTACATCTATATATATTTACATATGTTTTTTAAATGTATTATATTGTAAATAAATTTAACTTTTTTTTTTACTTCTAGCTTTTTTTCATTTCATTCATTGTGCTTCATATGTATTGGCAAATATATGTTATTACTCAAAGAGGATGGCTTTACTGGAGAAGTCTTTGGAGCTGACTAGAGGTGACATTACACTCTAAACATACATTTTGACATTGTACTATGCCTTTTTAATAAATGTAATCTGCTTTAATGTATTTTACATTATTTAAATACATTTTTTACACAGGTGACAGTTTTCATCTGCAATCTTTTGCGGTTTATCTGTTCTGTGTACATCTTTATGCTAAAAACAAAGATGATTGATTTCTTGCAGAAGGAGGATTTTAAATTACCTGTTGATCTAAGTCCCATCTTCTTTTGTGAGCAGGT
>JAFVLL020004124.1:0-32826 GCA_021397915.2 Tor tambroides | reverse complement strand
TACATTGTAGCAAAGTGTCATTTCTTCAGTGTTGTCACATGAAAAGATATAATAAAATATTTACAAAAATGTGAGGGGTGTACTCACTTCTGTGATATACTGTATGTATATATATATATATATATATATATATATATATATATATGAATTTCTAATTTCTATGACAGCAAGAAATTAGAAATTCAAAATGGACCAATGAACCATAGCTCCATATACAAGGCTATGAACTTATAGCTCAAACTAGGTTCTTGTGCTCTGAAAATAACATTCTTTTGCATTCTTATTCATTCTTATGCCTTTAGCAGTTTTTTATGGCACATGAGGTTAAGGTTACTACAAAATGCACAAGATGCCTTTCGTCTTTTCTCAGCTCTATTTATGGGGAATAAACCAAGAGGAAGGAGTTCACTGACATATTCAAATAGGAGATAATCTGTGCTTGTGTAGGAGGAAATTGTGAAATCCTGTTTGGAATTTGGAAACAAAAGTGGACAAGTAAATAAATACTGTGGGAGGTTGAAAGTGTGACTGTTGTCCACACATAGAACACAAGGTGCTCAAATTTAGTGTCATTCTTAATGTAATCACTTAATTTAAAATCAGCTTTGTCATTAAACTAAAATGTCATTTTCAGGCTCATTGATACTCTCGTGATACATAATACTCCAAAAAGCTGTCTGAAATTGATGCATGTAAATGTTTAATTTGTAAATAAGATTATTTATTTACATTGATAATAAAAATACATGTTTCTTGAGCACCAAATCAACATATTAAAATCATTTCTGAAGGATCATGACACTCAAGACTGGAGTAATGGCTGCTGAAAATTCTGCTTAGCCATCACATGAATGAATGACATCTTTAAATATATTAAAGTAATAATAATTGTAATAATATTTCAAAATATTACTGTTTTTACTGTATTTTGATGAAATAAATGCAGCCTTGGTGAGCATTCAAAACAAATAAATAAAACATTTATAGTGTATCTATATTCAAATTGTCTATATATCCACCCTCTACCTTCTTTTTTTTTCTTACCTGAAATGTTTGGAAGCTAAATGCAACACCGTAGCGGCAGTACATGACATAGTGTTCACAGTTGTGCCACAGTAAGCTGTAGGAGAAAGATCCAATAAGCTTCTCTGCCCGTCGTGCCACTTCCTCTCCATTCAGTGGCTGTACAGTGACCATACTGTCCGTTTTATTGACCTGAATCTGATCACCGTATGCAAAATCCGCCAAAGAGTCCACTCGCACACTAGCTGCTTTGGCCAAAACTCCCAAAATCAGTCTTTTGTTGGTCACCATCTGCTCAACGATGGACTTTTCTTTAGTGAACACTGGTAGGATGTCTGGGATAAAATGAGCAACACGACCCTCACCTAAGTAGATTCCAAAATGTTTAAAAAGAGTCCTGGATACCTCCAAAAGGTCACCGCGCTTGTAAAGGTTTTCATTGTAAGTTTTCTTCTGTCTGTCTTCTTCATATTCATCCTCCAGTGTTGAGGTGATGAAGAAGAAATTAAGCAGTCTGAGTGCGATCATGGCTGAAGGCAGTGTACAGAGATGCTGTTCACTTCACATCTGTTCAATTTATTTGATTTGCTCTGGGAGGAGTGATGTGGTTCATTGAATAAAGCAGCTTTTGTGCATCACATGTTGACTATGACAAAGTAATTTCACAAGTTTTATATAAGCCACACTGTGTAAAAACTGTTATTTAAATGGCCTGCTGAATTAGTCAGTATTAATTGGCAGGAGGTTAAAGTCCCGGGTCAGTAGCAAGATTAATGCTTGTATAATGCTTAATTGTTGAACTAGGTTAAACAAAACCTGAAGAATGTTTGTACCTTGACCAATTGTATCACAAAAATATAAAAGTATGTCATTTATATACACATAATTTTGATCAGGTATAGGCCTGAAACTGACCTGATGATGGTGGCTTTGCACTGTAAGATCTGAGTTGAGAAACTCAAAATCAGGTTAACTTTTAGTGTGACAACAAATTGAACATCATGCTTCTATATGCACTGGGAATAGGGAGAAGAATGGGATAAGAAAATGCAGATTCAACTCGGGACAGTTACATCAAAAGCTTATTCAAACATGTTTACTCTTCGAGCCAATATACCTGTTTCTTTTATCATTTTATTCTGTATCATTTATTTAATATATATATAATTTATTTAAGAACATACAGTTCCAAAATGAATTTTAAACATCCATGGAAACTTTACACTGCATGAAAGGTTCTTTAAAGTGGAAAAAATGTTGTTGTTTTTTTTTTTGGAATACTAAACTGGTCTTCACACTAAGACAAAAATAGTTCTTTGGGGACCCCAAAATGGTTCTATGGCCTTGCCTTCAGAATTTAAACTTCTTAAATTCTGCTCACATCCTTGCTTTAGTGGAATTATTCATTGATTAAATTATTTTATTCCTCATTTTTTCTCCATATGAATTCATGTTTGGAAGAAGTTTGAGTAACACTTTATTTTAAGGTGTTACATGTTACATGTACTTACTATCATAATAACAATAAATGATGCATAATTACATGCAAGTAACCCTAAACCAAATCTTAATCCTGACCATATAGTAAGTACATGTAGTTAATTAATATTACTGAGTACTTAATGTATAATTACACCGTAAAAAGGACTCCTTAAAATAAAGCGTAACCGAAATTTGCAATAAACATTTGAAATAATTTTTCCCAGTATTATTATTATTATTATTATTATTATTATTATTATTATTATCATTATTATTTTCATGAACAGAAAATTGACCTGACCTAAAAAGCTTAGTGATGGCAAATCAGATTCAGAGGTGAATAGCTCAGATTATAAAACCTGGGGCCAGTTGCATAAACTTAGCCTCTATGTTAAGACAATGTCTTAAGAACTCTGACCAACTAGCAGTAAACCAAGGGGTAATGAGTCTTATTTTTTTGACTCAACTTAGACTAATCTACATTTTTATGTAACTAAATTAAAAAAAATTATAACCAGTCTTAAAGAAAAAAATAGCTTACTAACTTTTAAGACTAGTTTTAACTTTTATGCAACCAGCCCCTATACAAATTCCACAAGTTTAGCTACAGGTCAGACAAGCTTTATTTTAATGAAAATAGTGTAATAAATCCAATCAACTTTACAGCAGTAACCAAAAGTGATTATTCTATTTATATATAATTCCAACATTCATCAAATAGTTCATTCTACATATTCTAGTTCTGCTTCTCTTTCAGAAACGTACGGTATAAATAGATATTTTAAACTGTACAAATTCACAATCAAGCATCGTCAGAGCTTAATAATAGAAAAAACTGCAGGTACTTATATGTGTTGTGTCTTAAATCACAGTCCATAGTACAATAAAATTGATTGTAGTGGAATTTCATATCAGTGATCATAAACACTTCTGCTTAATACAGATATAAGGCACCTTTAGTGAACAGTACATACAATCTGTAACTTCAAGCTACAACAATATTGGCTTTACCAATTTTAGGTATATGGTTTAAGATGAAAAATATACAGCATTGCTGTAAAGGCAGAGTTAACAGCATGTTGTCATGATGATAGAGCTTATCTTTTAACATATATAAAAGAAAAAAAAGCAAATTATGCTCAAACATTGTTTGACTACATAATCAGACTTTGCATGTTTACACATATTCCACTGCTGCACTGATGCATTGCATTGTTGTGTACTTGTCCCCTTTAAAACTGAGTTCTGTTGTTTTATGTGATGTAGTGAAAGTGTCTCTCAGCCTGCCATCCACAGAATGAAGGGAATAAGGATTGTGGGTATAGTTGAAGGTGCCAGACCAAAGCACAAGATGTACATCACTCCTATTCCAACAGTTAAGGCCACACTTCTCTGATCCCGAATGATGGTTTTCAGACAGTCACAGAACTACAAAAGAAAAAACATTAAAGATATCATTAACAGACTTTGTCCAAATCCAACTGAATCGTGTGTGTATATATATATATATATATATATATATATATATATAAGCTTTTTTATTTATTTATCTATTTATTTATTTTTGGTGCATTATTGACATTTAGATTACATGGTATTAATTCTACAATATTTTGTTATCAATATTGATTCTATAATAATTTAATAAGAAGAACATAAGGTGTATTCTAGGCTATATTTTGTATTATAACATTAAAAGATTAGATATTAAATAAAATAATATTTTGTCGTATTTTTCTCGGAAAAAAAGAGAACTCACCTTCTCTGTCTGCTGGCTCACAGGTGTCCCATACCTGCAATACGTCACGAAATGTTCGCAGTTGTTCCATAATAAACTGTACGGAAAGTCGCCGACTAGTTTCTCTGCTCTCCTCGCGACTTCTTCGCTAACCAGTGCTTGACACTTCATTTTCATATCCATATCATTCACTATAATTTGAGCTCCGTACGCGAAATCTTCAACTGAATCGACACGTATACTCGCGTTTCTGTAAATACAGCCTAATATGAGTCTTTTGTTAGTGACGACTGGTTTAATGAGCTGTTTGTTGTTGGTTAATACTGGCATAATGTCAGGCATCAGGTGCGCCACCTTGTTGTCGCCCAGATAGATGCCGTAATGAATGAAGAGAGTGCGCTGCACCTCTAGTAGATCTCCTCTCCTGAGCGCCGGACATTTCACCGCACGCTCCGGCTCCTCCTGCCATATACTTTTAAAAATATTAAAGTTTGAGAAAAGAAAGAATTTCTCGAATAGAAACGTCAGCGAGTCTAGCATTTTTATGACTTGTAGACTTCCCAGTCGATTGAGAATTTATATATGGCATGTGCTTCAGGACTGAGGAGGTCCCCTGCACTCCGATTGGCTGGAAGTTACATTCCCACACTAAACCACTTTAATGCTCAACACTTGATTACTGTGTAGTTTTCGCAAATAAACAGTAAGCTTATTGGTAACACTTTACAATAACATACATTTTAAACTTATACGTTGGTATATAACATTCATGATATATAGCCATATGTATCCACATACATGCATACATATATATAAATGTTTTGACAATAAATGTACTTTGTATATGTACTTGTTGCATTGTAATTATTCACATACAATAATGCTGCAACATAATTAAATGTGCTTATTAACTCAACTGTGTGACTGTAAATTAACATACCAAATCAACTAAAGAGAGAACTAAACAATGTATCACTGCTTAAAAAGAATTTCAAATCCATATATTTTGTGGTATATATTTTGTATTTTACCGCTATATAGTGCATTCTATACTTTTTCATACATGTCTGTTTCAAACATGTGAATAAGCTTATCCGGAACCATTTTCCCCTCTGCTCAAAACATGTTTTTAAGTCCCTTTTGAGCTGATTTTGTAGTCTGGTCTGTGAAACGTGAGCCCCTTGATTAGAGGCAGGGGCTGATTATCCTCTAACAATACCACTTGCTGTTCTCATACACACTGGTCCTCCCAGCCTTTCTCCTAAGCACCTAAAAGATTTCTGCAAACGTCAACAGAAGAAGTGGCCTTAATTAGCAGTGTAATAGCAATTCTTTGTCGTAATCAGGTCATCTGATAATCTTGAAATATTTTGTACACAGATACATTCAGATCCTCTTTCTGTTTTAATCATTAGACCCATTTGTTCAATCTAGTGCATGAAATCAGAATCACTGTTCTTCCCCCGGTCCAAGTGCTATTTAACCTACATATCAGCGACTAATCAGAAAAGACAGGAGAAGATGCCATTTGATGATATCTCAAACAGAAACACTGCGAGATTTTTTTTTTTTTTTTTTTTGTCCACAATGATCAAAACAGAAGCCTATTGCATTTTTAATAATTCTTTAAAAAACTTTTTTCAAGAGGCATTGTTATATTACATTTACGCATTCTTTCCACTTAGTTTATAATACAAAAGCAAGTAATGTAATTAGTTCAGAATCAATTCTTAAATGAATAGTTCACCTAAAAATCATAATTAGCTGAAATTTTAACCATCCTCAGACCAGATGTAGTTGAGTTTGTTCGTTCATCAGAACAGATTTGGAGAAATGTAGCATTGTACTTTTCCTCTCACATCGGAATCCACAGACAAAATTGTATAGAACTGTTTTGGACTGTTTTTGCTTGTAAACGGTGCTTGATCTGTCTTGATTCAGATGAGGCAACTTTTTCACTGGAAAGCAATTTTATGGATTTTATTTTAGCCAGAAGAAACAGTTTGAACTTCTTCATGATGAATTTGTTTGTTACAAACATGCAGCTTTTAACATCATAAGATGTTAATTGATAGACTGAAGTCGTGTGGCTTACTTGTGTGGATTATTATGATGTTTTTATCAGATGTTTGGTCTCTCATTCTGACGGCACCCATCCACTGCAGAGGATCCGTTGGTGATTTCTTAAAATCTGTTCTGATGAACAAATAATTTCATCTACAATCTTGGACAGACTGAAGGTGAGTACATTTTCAGTAAATTTTCATTTTTGGATGAACTATTCCTTTAAGCATGAGCATAAAATTATTCAAACATAATTTTAAGAAATCAGCTGTATTTCAGCATGTGAAGTCTGTCATATGGATACATTGTTGACTTTTTGAAAGATTCCTGCCAGCTGAGTTGACAAACTGGGAGGTAATGAAGGTATATCTGTAATAAAGTAATCACTGGGTCCAAACTGGTCTAAAAATATATGGACAGATGGTAACATCAGGGAGGGACTCAATAAATCTCTCAAGGTATCTGTAATAGCTGCAGGCTAGTTTTGTTTTTGCCTGTTTAGCTAAGATAAGAACTGAACATCTGTCATCGTACCTACAGTAGAACAGTTTTAAAGGTGCTCTGTGTTTAATATTATTACTACAGGCTTTTTGGCTGTGATAACTCTTTATATAAGCAGATTTTATTAAGCATAACTAGTAAGTGCAATAGTTAAAACATCAGAGAAAAATTAACCAGAGTGCACCGTGATGCAATAAAATCCTTTATAAAAATATCCTTTATAAGGTCCTTTATAAAAAATATATACATGTTTGTGATCACGTTCAATGTCTTCTATCTAAATCACATGCATTCCTTATTTGTAAAAGATTTTGTGTAGCATAAATAATTATTGTCACCTTCAAAGCCATTTATTTTGTGTTGAATATTTTGCAGCTGTGATCAACAGGGAGTCTATAAGGTCTGAAGGGCAGATGTGAAACTCTGGTTATTGCAGAACCACACTTGAAGTGACGGCCACTGAACTTACAATGCCCTCGCTATGACCTCCCCACTTACAAATTCACTATGATCATATTTACAGGATGCCAGATAAGAGTACTCTTGAGAAATGCGCTATACTTAACTCTCACATTTTTGTGCATTCATTGATTAAACTCTCATTACTAGTTCCTTCCAATCTTGTTTAAAGTTTTGAAGAGAACCTTGAAGAAAAAAAAGGATCAACAGAGTGACTTAATGTTGAGGACAGAGAAGTAGAGGACTTCAGTAAATCAAATGGACAGGAGACATAAACCTGAGTAACTGCTTCGCATGACTATGCACATAAACAATCCGTATGAGAAGCACTAAAAGCAGTTCAATATTTTTCTGAATTAATTAATACAGTTACTACAGTTTTAAAGCACATCACAATAACAATGCATGACCAACTGTGATTCTTCCTTTTTTTTTAATTTTCAGTATTAATTTGCTGTCATTTCCAGACCAAGAATAATTTTCAATGAGTCAGAAAATATCTCATTTTTTAACAACGTAAAGCTTGAAGTAATAAATAGAGAAGTCAAATTCAAGAAAAACAGCTCATGCACTGGGGGACTTAATTCTTGCTCAGAAGTTGCTTTTTATTGCCCGAAGATGTATCTTACTTAATTGGATTAAAGACAAACCACCATCAATTCACCAGTGGTTACAAGAGATTTACAGTGTGCTCCCATTTGAAAGAATTAGTGCATCACTTAAGGGGAATATGGATACTTTCAGATGTATTTGGTCTCCTTTTTTTGCCACCTTACCAGACTCAACTAAAAAAACTTTAGAGCTTGGCCAGGCAGACATGCCTTGGAAAATGTTGTAATTTCTTTTCATATTCAATGCTGTTGTTATGTATGCACACAATCCTGGGGGATGGGGTGGGTGGCTTATATATGGATCATCAGGCTTATGCTTACATGCTCCTGTTTCACTTATGTAAAAGGCACGATGTAAAATGCTTAATTTGTAACATTAGAATGTTATATAGTTGTTTGGGTTGTGAAAGAGCATTGCTGAGCTACTGATGTTTAGCTCTACACCACAAGGTCTAATAATCTTTACAATATAATATTTGTACAAGCCAATAAAAACCACAAGCATATTAATAGGATTTTACAATCTTCATCGTGGTATGCACACAACTGGAGGAATCTCAGTTCAGGCCTTAAACTGAATAAACTCAAAAAGACTTTCTGTGAATTGCAATAGAGTTTAGACGGCAGTGACCTCCCATGATTGCTTCAATGGTGGTGACATTTCTTATCTTTTGTTTGGGAGACTGAAGAGTTGGCAGGCTGCATCTTGGGACTTGTGAAATGGAAGCAGCTCTCCATCTGGTTTTTAGAGAGGTTCAGGCAGAGTTCAGAGTTGTTTAAGTTCACAGACGCTGAAGTTGACTCTCAGGTCAGTCATGCCTTATATCTGTCGTCTACCACGTTCAGTATGGTTTCACACCATAAAATCAGGTCACAGCCTGGTCACTTTAATGATGTTATTGGCTTCATGATACAACCTAAGCAGAAAATAAACAGAATGAAGAAACCCTGTTGTGGACCTTTGTAGAAATAAAAATGTTAAAGACATCACTCTCCAGACCTACTGCCCCAGTAAACTCATCTGCTATTTGTAAATCCACAGTGAAGGAAGCTTTAATTCCACCAGGTACTACTTGGATCTTTCAAGAGCTTTCAGACTGAGATCAGTTTTTACTGCTACCACAGTAAAAGAAGAAAAACAGAGCTGACCTTTGCTTGACTCAGTGAATCTTGTTTATCCCTTATTGTTTATAAGAGTTTAATCTTTTTCAATGGCAGCTGGATATTTGTCACCAAACCCTTCATGCAGCAATACTTTTGTGAGTAAAATGCATTAAATGCACATCTCAATAACATTAATTTGCAACATAGTCCTTACAAAAAAAAATGCAACTTTATATATCTTTACCAGATATGCAACATTTTTAAAATGTAGGCTGCAGTGTTCATTGATCAATTGCATGTGTTATTTTTTATGAATAAAATGGGGAACCCTTTCTTTTTAGACTGACATTAGAAGACCAAAAACTAGTTTACATAAATGTTCAGTGTTCAAACTTACATTTTTACATTTTTTGAATAGTGTTAATGAAGCTGAACCATTTCTGCTTAAACCTTCTCCCACCCTTAAGTCTGGAACCCAATTTAACTTAGTGAAACTAATTCATTTTACTCATATAGTTGATTATACAAATATGAGTATATCAAGTAATATTTTTAACAGCTGCTAATGTGTGTACTGCATCTCTGGTAACAAAGATCTGGACCATGTAATACTTTTGATGTGCAACATCCCCTAGTGGTTAAGTTGGTAAAAACATGTTCAAAGTTTGGATCACCTTTGGTACTGGTGTTTATGGCCCTGAAAACATAGACAAGTATTGAGCAACAGTATTAGTATTCAAAATGATTAAATGTTTACCGGCAATATTTGGTCATCAAATACTCAAAAATTTCCTCATATTTTTTTTTTTTTTTTGGAAAACAGCTACAATACTGTTTAAGTAGTGAATATTTAATGCAAGTAACATCTTGATCATAAATATTATGCAAATATGGATGACCAATTTATATCACATTGATCTTTAGTTATTACCCGTAAAATGATGAAAGACATTATTTTTGGCCTCAGTTCGTTGACCACATTCACTGGACCAATCTTGTTCATTTTTTTATTTTTTTATTTTAATATTAACTTTAATATTTATTATTGAGCAATTCTTTACTTAGGTCATTACCAGTAAAATGAAGAAAGACATAATTTTTTTTTCCTTCATCAAATACTCAAAAAGTTCAAAATAGTAATAACAAACACCTCATGATTTTTTTTTATCTGTGTAGAAAACAGCTACAATACTGCTTAATTAAGTAGTGAATATTTAATGCTGTAAAGAGTCCACTGAAGGCGAGCGTAGTGATGAACCCAAGTGCAGTTTATTGACAAACATGAAATCCAAAATCCAAACAAAGACTTGACTTGAACAGACTAGACATGAACAGACTTGACTTGAACAGACTTGACTTGGCATGAACAGACTAGACTTGACTTGAAACAGGCTTGACATGAAACAGACTTGGCATGGCATGAACAGACTAGACTCACCAACAGCAGGTTACAACATTAATACACAACAAGGCTAAAGGCAAAGACAAGGCTACTTATAGCAAACAATAAAAATCACATGACATGAACAAACCAATGGGAAACAAGACACATGACTAGGACAACCAATCAGAACGTGACACGTTGAACAAGGGAACCAATAGCAGGAATACATGAGGGCAAGGGAAGCATGACACAAACAGGAACCATAACTAAACTTCAAAATAAAAGACATGAAAACAAGAACATGAAACAAAACCCAAAACAGACCTTACAGATGCAAGTAACTTCTTCATAATAAACATTATGCAAATACGGATGACCAATTTATATCACATCGATCTTTAGTTATTACCCGTAAAAAGATGAAAGATATTATTTTTGGCCTCAGTTCATTGACCACATTCACTGGACCAGTCTTGTTCATTTTTTTTATTTTAATATTAACTTTAATATTTAATATTGAGCAATTCTTTACTTAGGTCATTACCAGTAAAATGAAGAAAGACATAATTTTTTTTCCTTCATCAAATACTCAAAAAGTTCAAAATTGTAATATAACATAAACACCTCATGATTGTTTTGTTTTTTTAAAAATCTGTGTAGAAAACAGCTACAATACTGGTTAATTAAGTAGTGAATATTTAATGCAAGTAACTTCTTCATAATAAACTTTATGCAAATATGGATGACCAATTTATATCACATTGATCTCTTTAAAATGATGAAAGACATTATTTTTAGCCTCAGGAGGTTGACCACATTCACTGGACCAGTCTTGTTAAGGTTTTTTTTTTTTTTTTTTTTTTTTTTTTTTTTTTTTTTTTTTTTTTTAATATTAATCTTTAGTATTTAGCAATTCTTTACTTAGGTCATTACCAGTAAAATGAAGAAAGACATCATTTTTTGCCCCAGTGACTCAGGTGGTGGGGATTAAAGTATGTCAGCAAAAGTGTCTGTTTGTCTGTGCTTTTGTGTACATGTCATCTAGAGATTTTTGGAACATTTGTTCTCCCAGTGTTGGACAAGAAAAAAGTTACAAATCATTAACTTAAAATAGAGTGGATACTGACCCATAGGCTCTGTAGCAATAGAAGCGTGCTGCATCGTGGTAATGGATCTGTTTGTCTTTTTGGTTTGTTTGTTTGTTTATATTGTTTGTATCTTACGCTTAAGTATAAGTAGAAAACTATTTTCAACAAAGCAGTGTTTCAACTTGTTTACAAAATGCAATCCAGAGATATTAAATTATAGTCAATTTTTGGTTAGTCTCAAACTAATTTTGTGGGCAAAAAATTTGAAGCTAACTGTTTCATTGATTTTATTTCTCATTAAATTAAAGTTAAAAAGTTACATAAAATTACATGACTATCATCAATAATGATTATTTATTGGCTTTGCAATAATATCATGAAAAAGTGAGTAAATACATTAATATAGTACAATTGTCTCTACCCATTTATATCCATTAGCATGTTCTCAGCATTAAGATGGTCATGTTGACCAATCTCTGCAAAATGTACGGTTAGATCTGAGTCACACAGTGAGTAAGAGAGGGGTGGAGGTAACTTTTATTTGTATAGTGGACCGTTATCTCCATCTCTGAGCAGGACCTTGATCGGATAAATATCCTGCAGCAGTCAACAGTCACTCACAATCTCAAGGGACCAGACAGATTGCAGGTCCAACATGGCCTCCTTCATGCATGTGGCTGTTTCCATCTTGCTGCTGTCCACATTAACGTCAGCGGTGAGCAACATAAAATGGTCTTTTATTGTAATAGTAATTTTTTATCTTTTTTATTTACAAATTGTCTTTTCTCCCTTTTATCATCTTAAGCAAATGAGAGGGGACTATTCACTAACGCAAGATATATGTAACCCGAATGATGGGTTTGTAAGTATAGATTGTAGTTTCATTTAATATGTTTGCATTTAAGAAGCTTCATGGTAACAGTCACTATTTTAACAGTAACTCTCCATTCTATCTTCCTCAGGGGAAATACTGCCCAACCACATGTGGAGTTGCTGATTACCTACAGAGGTACAAGCCTGATATGGACAGACAGCTGGATCAGATGGAACAGGATTTGGAGGATCTCGCCAACCTTACCAGAGGAGCGCAGGACAAAGTGGTCTACTTGAGAGACTCAGAAACACAAGCACAAAAACAAGCACCAGGTAGCACAATTTATCATTAATTACGGATTGAAAAAATTCTTTAATGCAAAATGTTTACAGAGGTTACAGTGGTCTCGGATGATCTCTCAGGTGCTTTTTGGAATAATGGAGATTTCTGTTATTTGAAAAAAAAAAGAAGATAAGGACATAAAGTAAAAAATTGTTATTTTTCTTACACCCTGAATACATAGGAATGTACATATTTTATTATTTAAAAATCTTTAAAATATAATTTATTTTATTTTTATTTTTTATTCATTCATTTATTTTTTTACACATCAGTAATTATTCATCTTATATTTTAAGAGACTTATTATTATTATTATTATTATTATTATTGTTATTATATTATTATTATTATTACCTTGACACACAGTCATGAGGGTCTGAGGTGGTCCTCTCTGTTATGTAATTTTCTGTTTTATGATTTTTTTTTCTGCAAGTCGCACCACAATACCATAGAAGAAAACCTTTTTCAAATATTAATAAAAAGTGGAAAAAAAAGTTTATTCTTTTCAATATTTTTTTATTCTTTTACTGAGGCTTCTTCATTATGATATCAGGACAGTTGCATCACCATGAACTTTTCATGCCTTTCAAAACATATCAAAATGAATTTTAATACAGAATTTAAAACATGCTTATCATTGAATATGCGTATTCAGGCCTTTGTATGTACTGTATTTTTAAAGTAAATGTGAAACTTCACTTAATTTTCATAACCATCTTTTTGTCAGACACATACATCAAAAAATCTACAAGCATGCTTGATGATATACTGCGATTTGAGAAGAGCATTCTCGCTCAGGAAGATCAAATATAGTGAGCATTTTTCTTCTTTTTTTATACCACTTATATGGCTATAGTTTAATAAATGTTATTATTTAAATCTATAGTCTTTTTTTAAAGTATTCATTTTTTATTCTCCCCTCCCCAGTCAACTGCAGTCAATCATACAGGCTAATGAGAAAAGAATAACCGATTTAAAGCAGATGTCTGTCCAGCTGGACCAGATATGCAAAGAGCCCTGCAAAGACACTGTGGAGATTCAAACAGTCACCGGCAAAGGTAAAACCAGCAAATTTAAACATCCTAATGACTTATTTACTGTACATAAGATTAAAGAGCTGAAGAATGTGTACATTTTCCCCAGACTGTCAGGACATTGCAAACAAAGGCGGTAAGGACAGTGGCCTCTACTATGTGAAACCAGCCAAGGCTCCTGAGGCGTTCCTGGTGTACTGTGAGATAGACAGCTTTGGACGTGGATGGACTGTACTTCAGAGGGTATGTGGCACAACAGACAATGTACAGTGATACAATTTCCTTTTAGAAAATGTAGGGACGTATATATATATACAGCTATTTTTCATAATATACATTATATGTTGTGATGCTTACATGCACTTGTTAAAAATAATAGATTTTTGGTTTGTTTTTGTTTTTGATTGATTTTAGTCTTTATTTTATGAAATATTTAATTAAATCTTTTTTATTAAATAAAGATATTCATTTATTTATTTATTTGTCTTTAGCCATTTATCTGAGACTAATAATATGAAATAATTATCATATCATCAGCCAAAGATTTGATATCAATGCATTACTAAGAAATAAAAAGTCTTCAGTGCTGGTTGATACTAGCTCAAATCCTGCTTTTTAATGGCGCAAGTAGGACCGGTATGTTGGTGCCGTGACCCAGATGGGGGTGAGGTTTATGGAGGGTGAGTATAACATAGTCCAACTAGTAAGAGCTGTTCAGGTAAACTTCACTCTACTAAAGACTAACTAAAATCTTTAACAGCCTTGTTAGTATGCCATTGACACTTGTTCAAATACCATCCAGAACAGTGCGAGTAGAACCATTTACAAAGGTGTGCAGCTTTATTGATCAAAATTCATTGTATGCTTTCCAGAGACGTGATGGCAGTGTTGACTTCAACAAAAAGTGGATTCAGTATAAAGAAGGATTTGGGTACCTCTCACCAAATGACAGAACAGAGTTCTGGCTGGGGAATGAGAAGATACATCTGCTGACTGTTCAGTCCAGTGTACCTTATGTACTGAGGATAGAGATGGTCGATTGGGATGGCAAGAAAAAGTAATGAACCATGAAAAACGGATTTTCTTACTCACACGCATTTCTGCCTAATGTTGTAGAGTTTCACAAGTGGAGCTTACAAATCACATTTTTTTACGTTCACACACTCACTAGATCAGGAGTGCCCAATCCTGTTCCTGGAGATCTACTGTCCTGCAAAGTTCAGCTCCAACCATAATCAAATGCACCTGGACCAGCTAATTATGATCTTCAGGAACACTTGAAAATTACAGCCAGATTTGTTGGAACTCATCAGGAAGATTGATTTTCAGGAATAGGATTGGGCACTTTTATCAAAACTGACTTGGATTTAAGGCACACATTTCATGAGTACATGAATTCCCTGGGAATCAAACCCATGACCTTGGCGTTGCTAGCACCATGCTCTGCGGCTTGAGTTACAGGAATGCGTTTGGTGTAAGCAAAAGAATTATCCATGAATTCCCAATGCAGAAGTTTTCCTTATCTGCAGTCACCAAACAGGACTTTGCTCTGCTACCAAAATTGATTCTTGCCAAGTCACATTGCATGACCTTTTCAGTCAGATCAAACATGCTTCTGAACATTAGGGTACACAACAATCAATAGGAGTGTTTGTCTTAAATTTACTTCGTTAAACTTGTTTTCTTAGGTATGCCGACTACGCCACTTTCAAACTTGGACCAGAAGTTGATGCATACCGCTTGACGTATGCTTATTTCTTTGGTGGAGATGCTGGTGATGCCTTTGATGGTTATGACTTTGGTGATGATCCCAGTGACAAGTTCTACACATCTCACAATGGCATGCAGTTCAGTACACCTGACAAAGACAACGACAAGTTCCATGAAAACTGTGCCTTTGAGGAAGGGTCTGGTTGGTGGATGAACCGCTGCCACGCTGCTCATCTCAATGGAAAATACTACCAGGGTAAACTCTTTCACCATTTCCTCTTCATAGGAGATAGTCTGCCTTCACAAATCTAAAAGTCAGTACTATACATGCAGGAATCTCTATGCTGATGTATTGTTTCTGTCTTCACAGGTGGCAAGTACACAGAGAAGGACGCACAGAATGGATATGACAATGGTATCATCTGGGCCACATGGCACAGTCGCTGGTATTCTCTGAAGGAGACCACCATGAAGATCATTCCCATCAACAGAATCAGTACTGATGGCCAGCAAAGTGGTGCCAAGCAGTTTGGAGGCCTGGGAGACATTTAAAGACCTCACCAAAGCTCTCTGCATTGTTCTGAGCAATCATTTTGTTTTTGTGAAGCTAAAAGTACATGGGAATGACATGGGCAAGGCATTTTCAAGTGAGTGTAAACATCTGTCTATTGGTTTCAGATATTTTCCATTCTACACTTATTAATTCTGGAAAAACTTCATACACAAGTCATATTGGTCATTTTTTAAAATTTGATCAACTCACTTATACTGCAACTAGTCTAACACATTGCACTGTCAATGAATTAATAAAATTCTCTGTTTTTTCTAAATGAAAGGTATTCTGTAGTCCTCTTTACTTAAATATTGTAAGAACTGGCAATGTAGGTCAGGTAAAAATTAAAACAGGTATATTATATTATAAAGTACACAAATAAATACATGGAACCTTTATTTAAAAAAAAAAAACGAAAACTGGGTAACACTTTGTTTTAATGTGTCCTTTTTACACATTACATTTAGTAATAAATATAGTAATAAATTATGCAAAATTAACTTCAAGCAGCTAACATTAAACCAAACCATAACCTAAACCTGTTAATTAAATCCCAGTACTCATTTATGTAACTACACTTGAACAAAGACACAATAAATAAATGTGTAAAAGGGCAAAAAAAAGGGAATTATTTCTTCTGTTTCCTGCCTTATTTTGCCTGTTACATATCACATTCCTTATAATCTGATTTATCAAAGTATTAAAATAGAAGTGAGAAACCTTATTATGATAAAAGCTTATTTAAAATTTTTATTATAAAAATATCTAAACGTCCACCCCATTACAAAAGTGAGCATGGGAGTGCATCAGTATTTGTTATTCAGGTTTTGTATGGGTGTGTGTTAACCTCTGTGTAGGATTTGTGGACCACATGGTCAGTAAGTCAATATTGCCCCACTATCGTGACAGAACACTGCCATGGTCAGGCTGCACTCCAAGCTCCCTGATGTAAGAAGATTTCATCATCTGTACTGTGGTGCATTAATCAATAAATACTAAGTCAGCTATTTCAACACAGGAAAGTGCCTTCTTGTTTGTATTGTTTTTTGGGGTTTTTTGTATTGTATTTATTCACATACAAAACAGATAGATAAGTGATTTTATTTATTTTATTTTTTTTTTTCAATTTTCCATCATGTAACACTATCAGTCTTTAAATGAAAATGTGTGGACAGCTTATTGTCATTGAGTTAAAGGAATAGTTCACACAAAAAATGAAAATTTGCTGATTTTTTTTTCACCTTCAGGCCATCCAAAATGTAGATGAGTTTGTTTCTTCATTGGAGCAGATAAAGAAATTTAGCATTTCACTTGCTCACCAATGGATCCTCTGCAGTGAATGGGTGCCATAAGAATGAGAGTCCAAACAGCTGATAAATACATCATAATAATCCACAAGTAATCCAGTCCATCAATTAACATTGTGTGAAGTGAAAAGCTGCATGTTTATAATAAACAAATCCATCATTAACACCTTCTTACTTTAAAGCAGCGGTCTCCAAACTCGGTCCTGGAGGGACTTTAGCTCCAACTTGCCTCCCCACACCTGCCTGGAAGCTTCTAGCATACATAGTAAGACCTTGATTAACTGGTTCAGGTGTGTTTAATTAGGGTTGGAGCTACTCTGTAGGATACCGGCCCTCCAGGACAGAGTTTGAAGACCCCTGCTTTAAACCTTTGCTAAAATATGGGTCTATCCATAATATTGCTTTCTCCAGTAAAAACCGTTGTCGCACCTGAATCAGGAGAGAAATCAGAAGCACAAACTGCTGTTCCTTTCTGACTGCACCCATTCACTGCAGAGGATCCAGTGGTGAGCAAGTGAAACGCAAAATTTCTTTAAATATTTTACCATGAAAAACAAACTCATCTACATCTTGGATGGCCTGAGGGTAAATAAATTCTCAGTAAATTATCATTTTTGTCATATTATTTCACTCAATTTTTGAGTTCCAGAATTTAAGATCAGAGAAAAATATTTGTGAGCATAGACTGACACTCCTTCCATCTAGCCATCCATTTTTTCAAACCGATTGTGGAGGCCAGGACATCTGATGCAGCACTCCATCACTCTCCTTCTTGGACAAATAGGTCTTACATAACCTAGAGGTACATCCAGGGTCATTGTCCTGTTGGAAAACAAATGATGGCCCCACTAAGTACAAACCAGATAGGATTGCATGTCACTGCAAAATGCTGTGGTAGTCATTCTGCTTCAGTGTGCCCTCAATTTTGACTAAGTCACCAACAGTGTCACCAGCAAAGCACCCCCACACCATCATACTGTACCTCCACCTCCATGCTTCACAGAGGGAACCACACATTCAGGAACCATCCATTCACCCTCTCTACGTCTAACAAAGACATGGTGGTTAGAACCAAAAATCTCAAATTTACGCTCATCAGACCAAAGGACAGTTTTCCACTAATCTAATGTCCATTCCTTGTGTTTCTCTGCCCAAACAAGTCTCTTCTTCTTCTTGTTCTTCCAAAGTAATGGTTTCTTTGCCGCAATTTAACCATTATTTAACCATTAAGTATGCCAAGCAGGTCATCATCGATAAGCTGCTGCGGATGCTACCGCACAAAGCTGTTGGGATGAATGACCCTGAAGGAGGCCCTAACCACCAATCCAGTCTTGTGCATGTAACAGAGGCCATCTAGTTGTGCAGGTAAACTTCACTCCTCTGACCTCAAAACATGCCAGAGGCTGCAGTCTTTAGCGCCCCCATCGCAAGTTTGAGCCCCACTCGTAGAGAGCCAAATGGAGCTTATACACATTTCCAGTGTCTCCAGGCCATTAGTTCTATAAACACCACCTGAAACTGAAAGCTATGAAATTGGAAGTCCTCACGATTAAGTGGGCAGTCTTAAGTTGTAATATTGCCTCCTGGGCCATAGCGTCACCTTAGTCACTGACCAGGGTTGTGACCACAGTGGCCTCCATCATCCATAAATGGAAGAAGATTGGAACCACCAGGACTCTTCCTAGAGCGGACCGCCTGGCCAAACTGAGCAATTGGGGGAGGAGGGCCTTAGTCAAGGAAGGTGACCAAGAACCCGATGGTCACTATGAAAGAGCTCCAGCGTTTCTCTGTGGAGAGAGGAGAACCTTCCAGAAGAACAACCATCTCTGCAGCACTCAAGCAATCAGGCCTGTATGGTAGAGTGGCCAGACGGAAGCCACTCCTCAGTAAAAGGCACATGACAGCCCTCCTGTGGTTTGCCAAAAGGCACCTGAAGGACTCTCAGACCATGAGAAACAAAATTCTCTGGTCTGATGAAACAAAGATTGAACCATTTTGCTGAATGACAAGGTCTGGAGGAAACCAGTCACTATTCATCACCTGGCCAATACCATCCCTACAGTGAAACATGGTGGTGGCAGCATCATCCTGTGGGTTGTTTTTCAGCAGCAGGAACTGGGTGACTAGTCAGGATCGAGGGAAAGATGAATGCTGCAATGTACAGAGACATCCTTGATGAAAACCTGCTCCAGAGCGCTCTGGACCTCAGACTGGGGCGACAGTTCATCTTTCAACAGGACAACAACCCTAAGCACACAGCCAAGAAAACAAAGGAGTGGCTACGGGACAACTCTGTGAATGTCCTTGAGTGGCCCATCCAGAGGCCAGACTGGAATCTGATAACATCTCTGGAGAGATCTGAAAATCACTGTGCACCGACGCTCCCCATCCAACCTGATGGAGCTTGAGAGGTACTGCAAAGAAGAATGCGAGAAACTGCCCAAAAATAGGTGTGCCAAGCTTGTAGCATCATACTCAAAAATACTTAAGGCTGTAGTTGGTGCTAAAGGTGGTTCAACAAAGTATTTTTATTTTTAATAAATTTGCAAGATTTCAAACAAACTTCTTTCACGTTGTCATTATGGGGTATTGTTTGTAGAATTTTGAGGAAAATAATAAATTTAATCCATTTTGGAATAAGGCTGTAATATAAAATGTGGAAAACGTGAAGTGCTGTGAATACTTTCTGGATGCACGGACATCAACAGTAATAATGGCATATTGACCTAAACAGATCATGCAAATGAGCAAAATATTAGTAAGTATAGCAAAATGTAAGAATTAGCTAATATGTAGTACAATCTAGAGATTTTTTTTACATATATGCATGAAAATGTATATTCGAAATGGTTGCACTTATTTCTGTTGCGCTCCATTTTTGAAGTGTAAAGGGTCAGGAAACCCTACAACAATTTTGATGGCTCCCTTGATGTACTGACAGACTATTTAGTGAAATGTAAAAATATGCATAAGAGTAATTCAAGTTATCTGCATTTAGCATATAAACAGGGGTGTTTTCTGTAAGGTTAACTGACAGAGATTTCTTCAACCACAGCACATATATTCAACTAATCCAGCTGTTCCCAACCACATTTCTGGAGCCCAGGTTGGCACCATGTAGCCACCCAAGAAACAAGAAATAGAGCAATATACACATAAGACTGTGGACAATCAATCATATTTGAATGAAAACAGCCTGCATACATATATTCAAACCTCTACAGTGGCAAATATGACTCTATTGTTACGCAGTACATTCTTGAACCAATCAGATTATAAATCTAAAATAAACTTATACTTTGGTGAATGAGGGCAGTAAAGGATCTGTTATAAACTTTGTTGTTGTTGTTGCTTGCACTCTCTGTTCTTAAATGTATGATTTTTAATGAAATGGTGATGATCAGTCCAATATGATGAAAACCATGTTTTTTGAAACCACAAAGGTTTTTTTTTTTTTACAAATTATGTCAGAAGACAAAATTTTCTAGACAAAATCTATGGTATAGACAGTTTATTAATTCATAGGAATTATTGTAAATTGTCAAAAAAAAAAAAAGTCAAGTGTCAACTGCTCAGTTTATTTAAACCATAAACAGCCATCATTTGCAATTATTTACAAAGTTGTATTGTTTGTCTCTCTGATAGAGCAGCAAAAGTGATCAGATGCGAAAAAGAACATTTGACATTGTAAATAGACTGTAGGATTTCTTGCCATTCAGAATGAATAGCTCTCGATCACAAAGACCTGCAAATGTTGTTTAGAGTAAACAGGGAAGAAACCTTGTATACAAGAAATGTATACAACTGCAATATTCTTTTTTTTTTTTTTTTTTTTAAATAGGTAGAACAAAGCTAAATTTCTCATCTGACTTCACTTAAATTGTGAATGTGCTGTTTACGTTTTTTTGCCTTAAGCAGAAACTTTTAGAAATCAGCTGGCTAAAATGTAACAAAATGAAATGTTTTAAATACAGAGAGAAAAAAAAAATTAAAATTAAAATCTTTTTCTCTTCAGAATCTCAGGTTTCCAATTAACCGGGTGGGATTCTTCAGTCTGAAAGAAAAAAAAAAAATTCAATGAGATATTAGAAAAACTGTTTAAGAAAAAAAAAACTTAATTTGGAGAGTTTACAGCAGAACATCAAGGTAATTCTTTTCCATCTGATAAACTTTTTCCATTTTCAAATATTTCAACAAAGTCAACAAAATTCTTTTATTATAATTATTATTAATAATAACTAAGAATTAATAATAAACCAAGAACTTACAGCTGTGTCATCCTCTTTGTAAACCTTAATGGTTTTGTCAGCCTCTGCTGTTATGAGACGACTCTCAGACTGATCGAACACACATGCAAAGATCCCAGACTCGCTGTCCAGAGAACCGGGCTGCACTGCTGCATGAATCCTCTGGAAGTTGTAGCCAGTTCTCCAGTCCCACATGTGAACAGTGCCATTATCAGCTGATGCGAAAAAGGATAGTCAAGGACAGAAGCAACAATTGGATGTAAGAGAAGGAATCAAGAAAGAGAAAAGGGGAACAAATGTAAAAGACAAAATTCAACATATACAACAGATATATACACACACAACAGATTTTTTTAGCAGGACTGGCTTATTTTAATACTGGAGTATTTCACCTCCTGACACCAGAACTCCATCTGAATTGACAGCCAATGTGTTGATAATGGCGTTGTGTCCTGAAAGATTTTGGATGAAATTCCCATCAGGACATTTCCACTGCTTAATGTTGTCTGGAGAACCAGAGGCAAAGGTGTACCTGTTAAAGAGAGGGTTACGTAAGGAAAATTTGAAAACAATATGATTTTACAGATCTATGGAGCTGGAACTCAGTGTGGGACACAACCAACAATCTGTAACATTGTTTTATTTGATTTGAGACCTATGATTTCTGTGACATGGGAAACAAATTAACAAATTATGGCTAAAAATACATGAAAAGGTAAATCTTTGTTACCCTGGCAACTAACTGAAATAAGTTAATTAGCTTAATTAGAATTAACTTTACTAAAATTATGCTTTGAATCTAAGTGCTGAAGCACTTGATTTAGAAAAAAAAATGCAATGTAATGCTGTAGATTATTTGTTAGTTTAATGAAAACATTTAAGACTAAATGAACAAAATAGGTTAACAAAATTGTTTTAAAAAATGTAATAACCTGTTTTTCTTTTTTTGATGAATAAATTGAATCAAACAATTAAAGACGGCATCCAAAAAAATAGAATGTCAAATGGAAACACAATGTGGCACAAATTGGGAATTGGATTTCATAGGGTCGTAATTTACAACTTAAATTATTTTGTTTACAGGTTTACTACTATATTTACGTTAGCTTATGTTTCTTACAGAATTACTTTTTGTTCACTTAAAATCATGTTACATAAGCAACATACTGTCTGGGATGGAGCACCAATGCTCTGACAGACTTCTTGTGGTTGGTCAGCGTAGCTCTTGTTTTACCAGCGACCAGATCCCAGAGTCTTATGGTGGTGTCATGACTTCCTGAAGAAAGAATATAAAACACATTAACATGAACATAACAGAAAAAACACAAGGTATTTCCTTTAAAATTGTAGCAGCAACAGAAACCCATTTAGAAGGCAGATTTAAAAAACAAAACAAAAAAAACAAAAACAAGATGCGTACCTGTAATCACCTGTGGCTCTGCACTTTGACATTTGACTGTAGCCACTGTGTTGGTGTGTCCAGAAAGGGTGTGGACATTTGCCTTGGTCCTGATGTCCCAAACCTACCAAACACAGACAGTATACATTAGTACTTTTGTACAGTAGGTTTATGGTCAATCAACAGGAAGAAAAAAAAAAAAAAAAAAAAAATGTGAGGACTGATACTTACTCTTGCTGTGGCATCTCGACTACAGGTCACCAGTACGTCAATGGTAGGATGGAGGTCAAGGTCATAGACTGCACTCAGATGACCATGATAGTGCCTAATAACCTGTGGACAAAACAGAAATCTGAAAAATGCATCCATGCCTATATACTGTAATTGAAGTTTAGACTGAATCCACATTGTTTTTGTTTGTATAGTTTGTACCTTGTTATACTCTAGATCCCAGCATTTAACCTGCTTGTCCTCCCCGCAAGAGAAGAGGTAAGGGCTGCGTGTGCTGACAGCCACCCCTCTCACTGTGCTGATGTGACCCGTCAGAGACAACTTCAGCTTACCGCTGGCAAGATCCCAGATCTAGCATCACAGAACAAAAGCTTAACACTATTCATGATACATAACATTCTATACAAGTTAATAATTATCTTAAGCAGGGCTACATGTTGTGGGTAAAAAAAGATTTTTCGAATAAAAATTGCTATTGCGATTTAAAAAAAAAAAAAAAAAAAAAAAAACTCTACGTTTGCTGAACTTGTTTGTAGGGCTGAACAACCTGGCCAAAATGTTTGAAATTTACTAATAAATATTTTAGTCATTTTTTGTTAAAACTACTACTACTATAAACAACAACAATAGTAACAATAACGATAATAATAATAATTATTATTATCATTATTACTAAATATACATACTAAACAATAAATATTACTATTGTAATTCACTGTAAAATGTAAAAGTATTTAAGAAAAATAATGTAATTATACAAAATAATTTATTAATAGAATTATTAAAACACAGATAATACAATGATAATATTTTTTACAATACAACTACAAAATTATAATTGGGTTAAAGACGTAAAGATGTCCGCATCAAAAGGAATTTAAAAAAGTGATTTTATGTCCATAGAAAGCACATTAAATATAACTAAAGTGTCTACTTTTAAGGTTTCAAATAAGTTTTTGGAGAATAAAATGTCAAACTTTGGTTGAAATAATGTTACATTGTCATTCAGTGTAACACAATATTTATGTTAACAAAAAACAAAAAAAAAAACACAAACATGCTTATTTCGACTTGTACATATTAAAATATATAAAGGAATAAGGGAGCATGTTAAATTTTATTGTGTTTTAAAGGAGTAAAAAATTCTTACTGACAAATAGGCAAAACCTAGGATAGTGGCAAATTTTAAAAATGTAAAGTTACAACTAATTACCTCTACAACTAGAGGTGAAAGTAATTAGTCTTTTAATATGTCATAAATTGATTTTTGTTGTAAATATGCCTGACAAGACTGTTACACTGAATGACATTTTTATGGGTGTCTTCTGTAAATCAGGGAAAAATGTATGATATTCATTTCTTGCTCAGAAAAACAAAAACAAAATTGCAATTAAATTAAACAAATTTTTTTGATTTTTTTTTGGGGGGGGGGGGGGGCAACAACAATTAAAGCAGTATTACACTTATTGTTTTTATGCTTAAACCTTTTTTCGTCTTTGACCCAGTTACATTTATGGATGTGTTAATGTCAATTATTAAGAGCCTAAAGCTTTTCTTGTGACAACAGCAGGTTCATAAGCGCTTTTCATTACAAACTTGAACCACAGTCTTTGCGATATGCTCATCACACTAAGCCATACTGTCATTTCAGTTTACTTTCGATTTCAAGCCACATAGATCACCTTTATAGTTCTGTCTGCTGATCCAGTCACAAACCACTGGTTTCCAGGTTCCACTGCTATAGATCTGACCCATCCCAGATGGCCACTAATGACCTGTGAGACAGAATCAGAGAAGAACATCATATCCAATGAAACTCCATTATTGTAAACTGCTCTTTTTTATCTGTATCATAATGGCCTTTAAAATGAAGCCATTACTCATGCTTTTCAAACATACAACAACTGAAAAACAATGACAGTTTCTATTCACATGTAATCAGGAATAATATAAACAAACAGGCTGAATAACTTCTGGAGGAAGTCAGAGCACTCACTCTGTACAGTTTCCATGGTGGATGCCACTGAGGTTTGGGCATGGTAGGAGCCTTTCTTGGCACCAGCGCAGAAGTTTTTGTGCCTCCTTCCATGAGAGACTACAAGGCGAAAAACATAAATTGATGCTTTGAACTTCGTCTTTAAAAAACTGTGCAACCATCTACACTCCGAAGTACAAAATCTTTAGCTCTGTCTAAGGTAACCTACTGAAATACACATGGGATAAAAACAGCCATATCTCATTCATGAATTGACATTAAAATCTAGGAAACAAGCAACTAAATCTAAAATGATTCATTTGAATCATTCGATAATTTAAATTTTTGAAATTATTTTAAATACTGAATAATTTTTAATAATTGAAATAAAAACTAAAACTAAATATTAGATGAAAAACTTTGCCTTGGCAAATAACAGGAAAAAAATGTTTAAGTTGAAGTAAACTTAAAGCTAAATAGAAATATTTCAAAAATGAAAGAAAAAAAAAATTACAAATTTTAAATGAAAACTGTAAATATAAATATGAAAGCTGATGCTCACCAGTGTGTGTTGCGGGGGTTGAGATCTCTCTGCACCTCCTGCATGTCTGTGGATATCTGCCACACTGGCTGCAGTTCGACTGGCTTCCTGCCTACAAAGCAAGGAATAAAACATCTCAAAAGCCTAATTTACACTTAAATTAGTCTCAGAATCTAATCTCAGGTGAACAACATTACATACAGGAGTAGAACATGATCCAAAATGTTTTGCAATGTCACATTCATGTGACAACATTAAAAAGACTAAAGCACCCTTTAAGAAATTTTCGTGTTGATTCAATAAGATATTTGAATCTTGAATTATCCACATGAGACAAAATTTGTGACTATCAAATTGCAAACACTGATTTGCGCTGGGTGTTTCAGGATGAAGAGCTGTTCTTTTATAAGCAAGCAGCTCATGAGATGGTGTTTTCAGCATCTCAAAGTAACTTGGTTCACAGTTAATGCACACAAGCTCGTCTTTGTATTTGTGTGGCTTATAATACACATTTGGGCCAATTCGTGCAGCCATAAAAACAAGCACATCAAACCTGCCTGAAGTTTTTTTTTTTTTAATCACAATTTCATCAGGATATTTAAAAAAAAAAAAACAATAAGAATTTGCCCCCAAATTGTGCAGCACTAAATCAGATCTGAAGTATTGGTGTTAAGTTTATCACCTTGCTTGAGAGGGAGGAAGGGCCAGAGCCATGGAGTGAACACCTGCTTCACTGGGCATCTTCTGCATCTGTGTATCTGCAGTGAGGGCCACTCCTGAAAACATGGGGGAAAAAAATTGATTAGGCCTCTGAAGAAAATACAATTCTGTGCAACTAATTTAAATGTTCAGCATCTAGGTTCTCAGGCTTAAACAGGCTTACCCGGAGCTGATGGATATGGATGGGTTCCTGTCACCAAGTAATCTGGACCAGCGTCTGCATAAGTTAAGACCAACAATTACAGCAAACTGAAAAGTCAATGTTGCTGATTACACTGACAAAGTTTGAGATGTTTAGTCCCTAAAACATTAATATAACAAAACACAAAGGAACAAGATTTCGGTTTGTGTAAATCAATTCCAAAAAAATAAAGAAAGAGGTATACCAGACAGCGGGTATCCCGGCTGGCCATATGGGTCAGAGGCGTGGAGTGGCCCTCTGTCTCTGCCCTCTTTCAGTACAGGCATATGTAACACAGGTTTGTATTCTGCTCTCATTTTCACTGTCATCTTCATCTTGTAGCTAAAGACATAAGTAGTATTAACTAACCATTTAGCTTGATATACAGACTCATAAACAATAATTGCAGATTCTTCATAAAGAACAGACTTGTGAAATGTTAGTGATGTTAAAACTTCAGTTACTAGCCCATAAAGTTACACTACCTGGACAAAACCAATAATGTTCGTTGGCTACATCGCATTCACTACATGCCAGATTCCCGGATTTATAAGACTGAAAGTAACAAGAGTGAGTATTTACCTCTGTTCGTCCAGCGCTACTGGTTTAGCATGATCTGATACAAACATATCATGAGTCCTTTTCAAAGAACGAAACACAAGCGTGTGGACCGAGTGTTTCTGCACTTCCTGTTGGAATAAAAACACCGAAATTCAATATGATACGACCGGATCAGTCAGGCAAAAATGAATGATTATAAACTATTATAAGCTGGATATATACATATCCAGATGACCACACATGTGCAGTAATACAGCACGCCGCTTTCATGCACAAACACGGAACTATGCGGTTAGACTATGAATCTGAAACAAAAGCCTCAAATTACCTCAGTCATGTTTGCTGTTTTCTTAAAAAAAAAAAAAAAAAACGAAGACGCCGGTCAAACTTAAATATAAAACCTTCGCCACACACCAAACAATCACAACCTGAACCGGACGTGAAAAACACAAGACTTCCGGGCGCGACAAAGATCGTTACGTCAGAACGACGCGAGAAGTTCGCTTACAATATGACGTTTCATGGTGGGGATATATTAGGGTCAGAATCAGATAGCTTGGGTCATTTTCATTTATTAGTAATTTCACTTAACCAACAAACTGTAATTCTCGGAAATATATATGGATACAATAACTCTTTGGATAATGACATTTTTTTTTAACAAATTAGATGAGAAGCTTACATATTGGTCTAATAAATTTCCTAATGCATTTTTCATTCTAGGAGGAGACTTTAATGTGTCATTTAATAATTCTTTGGACAGATATCCTCCAAAAAGGACCGCCATATTACAACTGTAGTAGCACAATTAAATTAAAATATGGTACTTCTCCTAGATTTGACTTGTCACGTGGTATTAGGCAAGGGTGTCCATTATCCCCTTATTTATTTTTACTAGTTTCCCAGATATTCGCTTCTTATATTTCTAATAGTGGTCTTCATGGTATCTCTATTGCTGACGAACAGATACTCATCAGTCAACTGGCTGATGATACCACTCTTTTTTTGCAAGATGAATTTGAATTTTGAATTTATTAAGGGAAAGCCCCTTGAGATGCTTCATCTCATTTTCAAGGGGGACCCAATAGCACACACATAAAACAATACAAGATGACACTCAAGTAATGTACCAAAAAAAAAAGATTAGATGCTAATCAAGTTCCTTTAGCACTAAAGTATATCCAGCAATTCTCCAAAGCATCAGGCCTGTTCTTGAACCTCTCAAAGTGTGAACTGATGTCCATCAAAGAATGTAATTTGTCAGAAATTTGTAATATTCAAATCAAAGATCAAGTATCTTATTTAGGTGTTATTATAACAAAAAATGAATTAGAAAGAAGCTCCTTAAATTTTAATCCATTAATTGAGAGTACTCAGAAAAAACTGAATATGTGGCTCCAGCGTGATCTCTCATTGAAGGGAAGAATCTTACTAGCCAAAGCTGAAGGTTTGTCAAGGTTAACATATGCTGCTCTCTCTTTGAATGTTGACACTGCCATTCTTAAAAAAAATTGATACAATGCTTCTCAACTTTGTTTGGAAGAATAAAACTCATTTTATTAGAAAATCTGTACTTATGAACACCATTGAGAAAGGGGGTTTAAACTTTCTTGACTTCACCACTTTAAACAACACCTTTAAAATAAATTGGATAAAAAACTGTATCAATAAGCCCTCATCTATATGGAATCTGATCCCTAATGTTGTTTTTTCCAAACTAGGTGGTTTAAGTTTCTTATTAATCTGTAACTATAACATCATGAAAATCCCTATCAAATTATCTCTTTTTCATAGGCAAATGTTATTAGCTTGGTCCCTCATTTTTAAACACAATTTTACACCTCACTCGTATCTAATCTGGAATAACAAGAATCTACTGTATAAACACAAATCTCTTTTTTTTTTGAAAATTGGTTTAAAAATGGTATTATTTTTGTGTCTCAACTTTTCAATCAAAATGGTTCAATCTGTAATTACACATGGAATTCCTGTTAGTCCGAAAGAGTTTGCAATTGTTGCTGATGCAGTGCCACATGGAGTTCTCATGCTTTTTAGAGGTCTTTCTTTTCCAATCTCATGTCACTCAGTGGATCTTTGTAAAACATTTGTTGGAAAACAGTGCCTTTCGTCATCCAAGTCAAAAAACAATAAGAAAATTAGAGTTTTGTTTCAGATGGAGTCTATTTCTGTGCCTTATGTAATCTCTTATTGGAATGGTTTAGTAAGTGATATTCCCTGGAAGTTTGGTCTTTACCTCACAAATATTTAATTACTAACAAAATGAGAGAAATTGCATTTAAGTTGATTCATAGAATTTACCCGGATAAGTGCTCTCTTAAAAGACTTAAGAATGATATTAATACCAACTGTTCTTTCTGTTTAGAAAACAATGAAACTTCTTTACATTTATTCTGGAATTGCTCTTACACAACATCATTTTGGTGTGACATTCTTGACTTTATCAAATGTTATGTGAATCCTAATTTTGAGTTTACTTATAGAAATGTCATTTTTGGCTTTCATGAATGTGAAAAAAAAGTGATGCTTATTTTATAAACCTTATTTTCCTGTTAGCTAAATATCATATTCACAAATGTAAATTTTCTAAATGCAAACCTCTTTTTTTAAGATTCAAACTTGAAATGAAAATGTATTTTGATTCTACTGAGTTCTCTACGAACATAAAAGCAATAAGAACAATGACTTTGTCGAAGGACTTGGCACTTCCTTTGGACTAAAAGACTGAATGTCCCTGAACGATTGTTGTATTGTCATGTTTTGACGATGACAATTGTTATTGTTTTTTTTCAAGCATTCAATAAAAACAAAACAAAAAAAAAAAACAATATGACGTTTCATATTAATTCAGATTCAGAAGAAATGTACACAGCTATATAACATTAGGATGGCTTTGGTCATCCTTGATATTAATTTGATTTCGGATGAATTTTTTTTAATCTTTTATCTTTGTATTATTTTTACAAAGCAGTTGATATTTGAATTTGATAGGCTATTTGAATTGAATTTGTACACATTCTAATATTTCGTAGTTCATTGTTTGAAAATTACAGTTTAAAACAGTAACACTGCAAGGATATCCAATTTCTGAAATATCTATGTATGGGGGCCTTCAAAGATTGTCTTTGACTTGTTCTTTCGAGTCAAAAACGTTGAGAACAATCTAAATATTGAAGACTGTTAGGCTTATCAAATAAGCCATTTGTCACAATTATGAAATGTTGTTGCTGTATGGAGGAATTGCTATTCCACCCTACAATAGTCTACCACTTTATGGGAAATAATCTTCATTTTCCTTATTTGTGTTTGATTATTGCTGGCTTCTGATACTGGACTTGTGATTCATCAGAATCATTCCTACAGTTTAGATGTGAAATTTCTAAAAAAGTTTCTGTGTCATCATAATAGGGATAATGCCTGTTTTGACTAATTGATCTATATCTGCTCAATGCAATATCCAAACTTAACAAAACTAGCCAATAGGTCATTCAGGTACACATGATAAACCATTCTGGGAAAATATATTAAATTCTATAAAGCTCCGATGCTTTGGTGAGGATGTCATACTAATGTTGTCCACTAAGAGGAGCCACAAGGTGAGAAATGCTTTTCTCATACAGTAGGTTTTTTTCTAGGTCTCGTAGTTTGGTTTCAGTATATTGTTCAGTGGGTTCACATAAACAAGACATAGACTAAATAAAATAATTTCTACAACCATGGCACACATACAGTGTCTCCTGAGTTTAATATAATTAGTTTGTAAAGAAATCTGAGATGTCCAAATGCTTAGGCTACATGTCATAGTATCAATACCTTACTTTTAACGATAGGCTACGAAATACATATGTCTTGGTTGCCAGACATGACTAAATTGCTGCCACATTTCAGTTTATTTGCCCAATAATGTATTGCATGATGCAATAAGGCATAATATATAATATAATATAATATAATATAATATAATATAATATAATATAATATAATATACTATAATATGATATAATCGACCAATTTTAAAAGTGTAAGTGGCAGAAGATCTTTTACACCTGCTTCAAGATATTTCGCATCACGTGACTCAGGGAGACTCATCAGGCGCTCTTGCCGCAGCACTTAACTCATACTGACCTTTTTCTCATTTGCCGCATTCACCTCTCATTCAGTAGGCGATGGTGTATTCAGCCTACATACACATAGCGGAGGGGCGATGGCTGTAAAGCTGTTAAGACATGGAGCAACATTCGCCCCTGAAGAAGAGCGCTTTGGAGAGTGAACTTCAGCCAGACGCGATAGTGCGAAGACTTGTTTACTCGTTATAATGAATGCAACAAACTTATAGGCTACTAATATTTTCATATGAACATGGAGTTTTACGTACAGGCTTTACTTCTGTTTCTCTTGTTTACATTATTTTGTGAGGACGGTTGCGCACAGGTGTTCAATCTCAGTTTCTCCATAGAGGAAGGTTTACCTGCAAAAACTATCGTCGGGGATATAAGAGCTGGACTGCCGGCGAAAACCCAAAGTTCTGGATTCTTTTTATCTGAGAGCAGAGACTCAGATGTGTTCAGAGACTTTGAGATCGATGGAGACACCGGGATCATCTCCACCGCCGTGGTGTTGGATCGAGAGCACACAAATAAGTATGAGTTCGCGGCCGCCACTTTAACAGGAGAGGTTATTAAAGTAATCATCGAGGTGAAGGATGTGAATGATCATTCCCCTGTATTCCCTGTAAAAACAATCCAGCTGAATGTGTCTGAATGGAGCCCTCCAGGAACCTGTTTTGAGTTGGAAGGAGCTCAGGACCAGGATGAGGGTGATTATGGCATCCAGGGCTACAGAATTACAGACGGAGATATGAGGAAACTTTTTAAAGTGGAGATCCGCAATAGTGGAGGTGGTATGTTCAGTTTTGACCTTATTCTGCAAGCAAGATTAGACAGAGAAATTACAGGCTTCTACAGTTTCACAATTGAGGCATTCGATGGTGGTTTACCACCCAAAACAGGCCAGTTGCAAATGCATATTACAGTACTTGATGAAAATGACAACCATCCTGTGTTCAATCAGACAGAATATCATGCTGTTGTACTGGAAAACACCCCATTAATGACACCTGTCTGCCAGGTATTTGCGACAGACCCAGATCTTGGCAGCAATGGCTGGGTCACCTATAAGATCAACCGCCGTCAAAGTGACCCAAATGAGTTTTTCGTTATTGATAGTTCATCAGGTATCATTAGAGTTAATAAATTTTTGGACTACGAAAACCAGTCATTTTTTGAGCTTGTTGTGACAGCATGGGATGCTGGGATTCAGCCTGAATCCTCCAGCACATTTGTAAGTATTAAAGTCATGGATGTCAATGACAACCACCCAAATATTAGCATCCTGTTTCTTAACGAGGCCGGAGCACCTGAAGTATCAGAGGGGGCGAGACCTGGAGACTACGTTGCCCGAATTGCAGTCTCAGATCCAGATTTAGGAGATGTCAAGAAGATTGATGTGCACCTCCAAGGTGGGGATGGGATGTTCTCCCTCAAATCCACTGATGATTTTCTTTATGTTCTCTGTGTGGATGGCCCACTGGACCGAGAGGTAAAGGACTTGTATGAACTCACTGTGACAGCCAGAGATTTCGGTTCTCCTCCTCTGAGCAGCGAAACAACATTTCAGGTTCAGGTCACAGATGTGAATGACAATCCACCTGTTTTTGACCAAAACATCTATGAGGAGAGC